>JAULKM010148131.1:0-17528 GCA_032355605.1 Rubia tinctorum | reverse complement strand
CGACTGCCGCCCCCCCGGACCCCCAGGCCAGGGTCGCAGAAGCGGCTATTACAGTATTCAAGGCATACCAACAGAATTATTCTCGAAACATAAATAATATAAAATGAAATCCTTCATCAAATTAAAAAAAGTTGAAATAAACTCAACCCATCTTCTACATCAATTTTTCCAAGCTCATCATCAACAAGTGATCACAACTGTCAAGCACCAGTTTGTTATCCCTTCTTTGAATCACTCTGCCTCTTATTGGCATAATATATATGTATCCTTAGAGTTGAAACAAAAATTTGAAAACAAATAAAACCGTTATGGAGCATCGGAAAATCATTAACTTCAATGTTAGTCCATTATTAAAATTTGTGAACTATTATAGTGCAGCGAAGGAAGAGGAAAATTTATTAATCATAGGAAACATATTATTCAAAGAACGATTATACTAGGAAAAGGAAGATTATATTGGGCAAACTAATTTTGAAAAATTCATCTAGGGAAGTAACATGTTTTGCTTGCTTCGTGCGTGCTAATTTGTGACTTTCAAATATGCTACAAATGAAGATGCGTTATGATACATGCTTTAATTATTAATTAGTTATACAAGATGTTTTTTTTATTACGGAATTTCATCATAAAGTATTTAACATTTTCCCCCCATAAAGGGGCAGGTGTGTGCAAGAAATGGAAAATTATGGTGCGATAATATTTTTAAAAACTAACATGAATCATGCATAATTAGAATATTTCTACTGAAAAATTGCATTTGAATCACAACCCTATAGCTAATTCCCCATCTCTTATGTGCCTTCCATTCACCAAATCGTGCAAATATGTGATTATACATACCTGTAGATCTTTAGGAATCTATATCCTTATCAAACACGAAAATTATTCTCCAAACATGAATAAAATAAAATAAAATCCTTCATAAAATTCAAAGTAGTAGAAATTAACTCAACCTATCTTCTACATAACTTTTTCAAAGCTCATCATCAACAAGTGATCACCACCCTTGGGAGGAGCCATATGATGTTTTCCCCTTCTTTGTTGCATCATAGGTGCTACAAAATTTTGAATAAAAAAAGAAAACCGTTATGGTGAATAGGAAAATCATTAACTTTTACGTTTGTCCATTTTTTTAAAATTTTAAACCGCTATGGTGCAGCAAAAAGATGATAGAGAGTTATTAATCATACGAAACAGATTAATCAAAGAAATATCATACTAGGCAAAGGAAGATTATACTAGGAAGCAAATTTTCAAATATGCATATAGGGAAGTAATGTGTTGTGCGTGTTGTGTGCGTGCTAATCTGTGACTTTCAAATATGGAGTACAAAAAAAGATGAGTTACGATACATACTTTAAATGTTAATTAGTTATAACAAAATGTTTTTATGAGGGTATTTCATCAAAAGTGTTTAACAATTTATTTTCATTTAAGGGGACATGTGTGTGCAAGAAATGTGAAATTATTGTGCGAAAATATTTTTCATCAATTAACACTTATTGCATAATTATAATATTTCTACGGGAAAAGTGCATTTGAATTAGAACCCTACAACAAATTCCTCATCTCTTTGGTGCCTTCAATTCACCAAATCATACATGTATGTGATTATACATACCCATACATCTCTGGGGATCTTTATCATTATCAAACTCAGAAATTATTCTCGAAACATAAATAAAATAAAATAAAATCCTTCATCCAATTCAAAGTAGTAGAAATAAATTCAACCCATCTTCTATATCATTCTTTCAAAGCTAATCATCCACAAGTGATCATCAACATCAGGAGGAGCCATCTACTAGTTTTCCCTTCTTTGAACCACCTTTCCTCTTATTAGCATCATATGTATCCTGAAAGGTGCAATAATTTTTTTAAAATGAAAACTGTTATGGTGGAGCGGGAAATCAATAACTTTGATGTTTGTCTATTATTTGAATTTTTAAACTCGTATGGTGCAATGAAGGAAGAGGGAAAGTTATTAATCATAAGAAATTATCAATTAAAGAATATACTAGGCAAAGAAAGATTGCACTAGGCAAACAAATTTTTAAAAATGAATCTAGGGATGTAATGTGTTTTTCGTGCTTATATGTGACTTTCAAATATGTAGTACCAATCAAGATACATTATAATATGTGCTTTAAATTTTAATTAGCTATAAAAAGATATATTTATAAGAATATTTCATCGTAATTTCATATAGGGTTTAACATTTTTCCCTGAAAGGGGGCATCTGTGTGCAAGAAATAGGAAATTATTTTTGCGACAAATATTTTTAATCAATTAACATGAATAATGCATAATTAGAATATTTGTACTGAAAAACTGCATTTGAATCACAACCCTACAACTAATTCCTCATCTCTTTGGTGGATTCAATTTAACAAATCATACATATATGTGATTATATAAACCTATAGATCTCTGGGGATTTATATCCTTATCAAACTCAAAAATTATTCCCGAAACATAGGTAAAATAAAATAAATTCCTTCATCAAATTAAAAGCAGTTGAAATAAACTCAACCCATCTTCTACATCAATTTTTCCAAGCTCATCATCAACAAGTGATCACCACTGTCAAGCATCTGCTGGTTATCCCTTCTTTGAACCACCCTGCCTCTTATTGGCATTATATATATGTCTTCTTAGAGTTGGAACAAAAATTTGAAAAAAATAAAACCGTTATGGAGCTTCGGGAAATCATTAAGTTCTATGTTAGTCAATTATTAAAATTTGTAAACTATTATGGTGCATCGAAGGAGGAGGAAAAGTTATTAATCATAGGAAACATATTAATCAAAGAACGATTATAATAGGCAAAGGAAGGTTATATTGGGAAAACTAATTTTGAAAATTTCATTTAGGGAAGTAACGTGTTTTGCATTCTTCGTGCGTGCTAGTCTTTTACTTTCAAATATGGAGTACCAATGAAGATACGTTATGATACATGCCTTAAACATTAATTAGCTATACAAGATGTGTTTTTAGTTAGGTATTTCATCATAAAGTGTTTAACATATTTTTCCCTTTAAAGGGGCAGGTGTGTGCAAGAAATGGAAAATTATGGTGCAATAATATTTTTCAACAATTAACATGAATCATGCACAATTAGAATATTTATACTGAAAAATTGCATTTGAATCACAACCCTATAACTAATTCCTCATCTCATATGTGCCTTCAATTCACCAAATCATACATATATGTGATTATACATACCTGTAGATCTTTAGCGAGCTATATCCTTATCAAACACGGAAATTATTCTTGAAACATAAATAAAACCAAATAAAATCCTTCATAAAATTCAAAGTGGTAGAAATTAAACTCAACCTATCTTCTACGTCACTCTTTCGAAGATCATCATCAACAAGTGATCACCACCCTCGGGAGGAGCCATCTCCTAGTTTTCCATTCTTTGTTGCATCATAGGTGCAACAAATTTTTGAATAAAAAATGTTATGGTGCATCGGGAAAATATTAACTTTTTCGTTTGTCCATTTTTAAAAATGTTAAACCGCTATGGTGTCGCAAAAAGATGATAGAAAGTTATTAATCATACGAAACAGATTAATCAAAGAAATATCATACTAGGCAATGGAAGATTATACTAGGGAAGCTAATTTTAAAAAATGCCCATAGGGATGTAATGTGTTGTGTGTGCTGTGTGTTGTGTGCGTGCTAATCTGTGACTTTCAAATATGGAGTACCAAAAAAGATGCGTTATGATTTATATTTTAAACGTTAATTATTTATAACAAAATGTTTTTATGAGGGTATTTCATCGAAAGTGTTTCACAATTTATTTTCGTTTTAGGGGACATGTGTGTGCAAGAGATGTGAAAATATTGTGCAAAAATATTTTTCATCAATTAACACTTATTGCATAATTATAATATTTCTACGGGACCTTATATTAATTTTTATAAACATAGCTAGGACATAATATGTGAGGATTTTTTGGAAGCAACATTGGATTTCATGAAAGGAGGTAGAATTCCCCCTGGTATAGCTAGCTCATGGATATGCCTAATTCCCCATAAGGAGGTTCCCGTAAATTTCTCAGATTACAGACCAATCTCCTTCTATAATTTCATTAACAAAATCTTCACAAAATTGTTAGCTAAGAGGTTAAGTACCCTGATGCCTAGATTAATCTCTAAAAACCAATCAGCTTTCATTAAAGGGAAGGAAATAGTAGATATTGCCATTCATCTAAAGGAGCTAACAATATTTCTAAATAACAAGAATGGTGCACCAAACTGCATCCTCAAACTACACCTAGCAAAGGCTTTTGATAGGGTTAGGTGGTTATTTCTATCTGCAGTTCTATCTAAATTTAGTTTCCTTCTTGAATTCATTAACATAATCATTTGCAACCTCTCTTCTGCCTGGTTTTCTTTCTTAATTAATGACAAGGCTGCAGGTTTTTTTCAACCTGCAAGAGGTATTAAACAGGGTGATCCACTATCACCTCTCCTTTTTAATCTATATTCCGAAGCCTTCTGTAGGACCTTACAATTTTGCTTTGTAAATGGTAAGATGAAGTACTATCATCTGCCTACAGATTCAATTCCTTACTCACATCTTAGTTATGCAGATGACACGGTCTTATTCTTTAAATGTACTAGAAGCACTATAATTAGACTAAAAACCTTCCTAGAAGTTTTTGAACTCACCTCTAGAAGGAAGATTAACTATGAGAAAAATAATTTTTTCATTAGTTACTCAGCCACAAGATCTCAGGAGAGCTTAATTGGAAATGAACTTAGAGTTAAACAAGGTAATTTCCCTTTCAATTATTTAGGTTACCCTATTTTCAGAGGAAGAACTAAAGCAACCTATTTCCAGCCTCAGATAGAAATCTATGATAGGAAACATTTAAATTGGAAAAATAACTGGTTAAGTGCAGCTGGAAGGTTGACTCTCATTAAATCAGTTATGTACTCTATCCTACAACATCTCCGGGCTATCATGGAGCCCCCAAAATTCACAGTCAAAGCTTTAAAAAGGAAAATAACCAATTTTTTTCTGGGGTGAAGGGAAGCAAGGAAATAAAAAGGTTTGGTTTAATTTTGATAGGATGTGTTACCCACTGGAACAGAATGGCTTAGGCTTCAGAAAGTTAACAGACATCATTGACACATTTTCTCTTAAGCTATGGTGGAAATTCCAGCAAGGAAATGCCCCATGGGCTCAATTTATGTGGTCACTGCCACAGAATAAAGGAAACTCTCAAAATTGGAAAAGAATTGTGAAAATGGATCCCTTGGCAATTAGCAAATGGTTTTAATTGGAAATGGACTCTCAAACTTTTGGACTTCTAACTGGACTAGTTTTGGCCCTTTGATGGATAGGATTTCCCCTGACTTAATCCACTCTGACCTATTTGTAGCTGAGTTTTTAAATAATAAAAAAATTTACATGCCAAACCTAACTCATCTCAATCCTGACATTCTTTTTTTTGCGGGAATCAAAACTCTAACCAGATAGGCAAGATTGAATGGTATGCAAAACAAAAAATGTGATTTTCTCATTCAAATATGGACACCATATAATTGTTGCACATAGAGGTAACTTTAGATCATTGAAGCATATCTAGAATAGTTACTTACCCAAAAAAGTATCCATATTTTTATGGAGATTAGTTAATGTTGTGCTTCCTTTCGATGATATTTTAGTTTTTTCTAAAATCTCACTTGCTTCTAAATGCCTCATGTGCTGCAACCTGGACTCAATGTCTCATTTTTCAATGCATGGACATTTTCCTAACAGATATGGTATGAGATTAATACTACCTTAGGCATCACAGTGCCTGATTTTCCCTCAATATTTTATATACTATCTTTTTACTGGTTATACAAGGGATCATATGCTTTACATTTTTAGCTAGTGAGCATACTACCATCTTTTGCTCTCTAGAATATTTGGAAGGCTAGAAATAAACTTCTTTTTGAGAATATTAAACCTAATACTGCCAATATCTTTAAACTCATCAAAGAGGACATATTTTTGGCTTTTTATAAAAAAAAACCAATTTCTCATAAACCAGTTGACACATTTTGGGTTACAACTGGTATTATTCCCAAGCTTAACATGCCCAAAAAGCCTAAAATCATTGTAGTGAACTGGAAAAGTCCATGTTGTCATTTTAAGATCAATGTAGATGCTTCCTAGGAAAAAGGAAAGCCATGATGTGGAATAAGAGTTGTCATAAGAGATTCTGATGCTAAATTCATATCTGCTGTTATCTCTTCTGTACCTGCTATATCCAGTTTCCATGCCAAACTTTTAGCTATCCAAAAAGGTATTGATTTGGCAACAACGTTGGAAATTAATTAGTTCGTCATAGAAACTGATAGTATGCAGGTTTTACAGAGCATTACACATCCCTATAAAGCTCCATGACAACACTTTAACACTGCACACACAATACACACAATACACAAATCTTTATCTGAATCAAAACTCTCTCATGTTCTGAGGAAAGGAAACCAGGTGGCTGATGTATTAGCCAAACAAGCTTCCAAATGAAATTCTCAATCTAAAATTCTGACTTTTGCCCAGCTAGACCAGAAAAATTTGGACCTTCGACACCTAGATAGGTTAAATATGCCTAGCCTAAGAGCTAATTGAATGGATGCTTCAGAGAATAGTTTTTTTGCAGATGATGTGCTTGGATAAACAGAGGAGAAGGACTGCAAATTCAGAAAATGAGCAAAATATTTTCAAAAGGAGGAAAGGCAGTTCTGAAGACCTTCAAGATGGCAACAAAATCAAAACCGGGCAGAAGGAAAGACATTCCAAACCTCTCCCTCGGTCCCCAAAATATGAACATGGTGCGGTTTTGGTACTACTAGAAGCAACCTTCAAACTAAGAGGAACACACTCACCAAAACATAGGGAGGAATTGAGCTAATTCCTCATCTCTTCTGTGCCTTCAATTCACTAAATTATACATACCTGTAGATCTATGAGTATCTATATCCATATCAAATTCCAGAAAATATTCTCGAAATATAAACAAAATAAAAAAACTTCATCAAATTTAATGCAATAGAAATAAACTCAACCCATCTTCAACATCAATTTTTCCAAGCCCATCATCAACAAGTGATTACCACCTGCAGAAAGAGTCATCTACTGGTTATCCTTTCTTTAAACCACCCTGCCTCTTATTTGCATCATTCATATGTGTCCTGAAAGGTGCAACAAAAATTTGAAAAAAATGAAAACTGTTATGGTGCAGTGGGAAATCATTATTTTTTTATTTTTATCCATTAATTAACTTTATAAACTATTATTGTGGAACAAAGGAGTAGGGAAAGTTATTAATCATAAGAAACTAATTAATCAAAGAAAGATCATACTAGGCAAAGGAATACTATACTAAGCAAACTAATTTTCAAGAATGCATCTATGGAAGTAATGTGTTTTACGTGATTCGTTCGTGCTAATCTGTGACTTTCAAATATGAGGTACCAATCAAGCTACATTATGATACATGCTTTAAATGTTATGTAGTTATAGAAAATGTACTTTTTATAAGGGTATCTCATTGTAAAATGTTTAACATTTTTTCCTTTAAGGGGGCATTTGTGTGCATGAAATGGGAAATTATTAACCGAAAATATTTTTAATCAAATAACATGAATTATGCATAATTAGAATATTTTTTTACGAACAAAGTGCATTTGAATCACATATAGCTCATTCCTCATCTCTTTTATGCCATCAATTCACCAAATTATATATGTGTGTGTGTATGTGTGTGTGTGATTTTACATACCTATAGATCTTTGGGGATCTGTATACTTATCAAACTTGGAAATTATTCTCGAAACATATATAAAATAAAATAAAATACTTGATAAAATTCACAGTAGTATAAATAAACTCAACCCGCCTTCTACAACAATCTTTCCAACCTCATCATCAAGAATTGATCACCACTCCAGGGAGGAACCATCTAAAAGGTGCAACAAAAGTTTGGAAAAAAATGAAAATTGTTATGGTGCAGCGGTAAATCATTAACTTTTATGTTTTTCTATTGTTTAAATTTGTAAACGGTTTTGTTGCAGCAAAGAAGAAGGGAAAGTTATCAAGTATAGGAATCTGATTAATCAAAGAAACATTATACTATGCAAAAGAAGATTATACTGGGAAAAGTAATTGAATATAGGGAAGTAATGTGTTTTGTGTGCTTTGTGTGTGCTAGACTGTGACTTTCAATTATGAAGTACCAATAAAAATGTGTTATGATACATGCTCTAAATGTTAAGTAGGTATAAAAAAATGTTTTTTATGAGTGTATTTCATCGTAAAGTGTTTAACATATTTTTTTCTTTAAGGGGGCATGTGTGCACACGAAATGGGAAATTATTGTGCGATTATAATTTCATCAATTAACATGAAAACTAGATTGTTTTTTTTGGTCCCCAACATATATTTAAATACAATCCTTTGGTCCCCAGTGGCAAAACAACGCATATTCAGCAACCAACAAATACAAAATAATTTGTTTGGTCCCCAAAAGTAGTTTTCAGTTAAATCAAAATTATTTTTCAATATAGCTAGGGGTATTTTTGTAATTTTACTAATTAAAACATTTTCAATTAAAAAACCTTTCCATTTACTATTTTTGTAATTTGACCAAATCGCTGCCACCCCTTAGCCTAAGTATACATTGTCGTCACCCCTTAGCTGTCAGCTCCGCCGTTCGGATCATCTCTATCGTCCAAATCGGTGCCACCCCCGCCATCAGGATCATCTCCATCATCCAGAACTGTGCCACCCGTCGGCCGCGTCAGCTTCGCCGCTAGAGCTCAAGCTCTCGACGAGTCCACACTTATGTCCCCGTTAAGTACCACCCTACTGAGAGGAAGGTGCGCCACACCCCATCACCAAGGATTCAAGGAAGATTCTCAGAATAAAGCCAAAACTCACCGACGGCCCATCGCTCCACCACTCCAGTGGGCCTCAATTTCCATCCACTTCCCTCTGCCTCTCTCGATTTACCTTCCACCTCGAACCCACCGCCTCGCTCGATTTTCCCTCCACCAACGCAATGCCTTTATCTCCACCACCCAGTTGTCGTTGCCACTCCAGCCCTCTGCCGCACTCCAGATGATTTCCCCTCCACTACCCCAGCTCGCTCTAATTGGCCACCACCTCCAGCCCTCCGCCCCACCAACTTTATACTACATCACCGTGAATGAGAGGCTAGCTTTGCCAATGACACGCCGGAAAAACCATGCTCGCATTCTAAGCTCGTAGAGCTTCGCTGGAGACACGCCGGAGAAATGCTATACTGCCACCCCTCAGCCCAGGTCTCCACGGGCAAAGCCAAACTTTTTTTAAAAAAATAGGGGTATAATGGCCATTTTACATATTTTCGGCCAATTTTACCATTGACTTTACCATAAAACCAACTTTGGGGACCAAACAAATCATTTTGTATTTGTTGAATGCTGAATGTACGCGGTTTTTTCACTGGGGACTAAATGATGGTATTTCAATATATGTTAGGGGACCAAAAAAATATAGTCTAACATGAATCATGCATAATTAGAATATTTCTACAGAAAAAGTGCTTTTGAATCACAACCCTATAGCTAATTGCTCATCTCTTTGGTGCCTTCAATTCACCAAATCATACATATATGTGATTATACATAACTATAGATCTCTGGATATCCATATCATTATAAAATTTAGAAATTATTATCGATATATAAATAAAATAAAATAAAATCCTTCATCAAATTTAAAGCAATAGAAATAAATTAAACCCATCTTCTATATCAATATGTCCAAGCTCATCATCAATAATATTTATGGTTTAGGAGCCAAATAAATTCCCCTCACTTGGGTGAGTTTTTAATTTAATATTTTATAGATAAATCATCATCAACAATTGATCACCGCCCTCAGAAGGAGCCATTTGCTGGTTTTCCCTTTCTTAAACCACCCAGCTTATTATTAGCATCATTTGTCTCCTTAAATGTACAACAAAATTTGGAAAAAAATAAAATAAAATCGTCAGGGAAATAATTAACTTTTATGTTTGTCCATTATTTAAATTTGCAAATTGTTATTGTGCAGCGAATGAGGAGGGAAAGTAATTAATCATAGTAAACTTATTAATCAAAGAAAGATTATGCTAGACAAAAGAAGATTATACCAGGTAAATTAATTTTCAAAAATGTATCTAGGAAAGTAATGGATTTTGCGTACTTCGTGTGTGCTAACTTGTGACTTGCAAATATGAAGTACCAATCAAGAATCCTTATGATACTTGTTTTAAATGTTACTTAATTATACAAAATGTTTTTTATGAGGGTATTTTCATCGTAAAGATTTTAATATTTTTTCCCTTTAAGGGGGCATGTGTGTCTAAGAAATGGGAAATTATTGTACGATAATAGTTTTCATCAATAAACAAGAATCAGGCATAATTAGAATATTACTATGAAAAAAGTGCAATTGAATCACAACCTTACAGCTAATTCCTCAACTCTTTCGTGCCTTCAATTCACCAAATCATACGTATATGTGATTATACATACCTATATATCTATGGGGCTCTGTATCCTTATCAAACTCGGAAATTATTCTCGAAACATAGATAAAAGAAAATAAAATCCTTCATCAAATTCAAAGTACTAGAAATAATCTCAACCCAATTCTAAATCACTCTTTCCAAGCTAATCATCAACAAGTGATCACCACCCTCAGGAGGAGTTATCTGCTAGTTTTCCATTCTTTGAACCACCCCACATCTTATTAGTATCATATGTGTCCTGAAAGGGGAAACAAAGTTTTTTATTAAAAGAAAAATGGAAACTGTTAATGTGTAGCGGGAAATCATTAAATTATATATATGTCTATTATAAAAAAAATTAAACCGTTATGGTGTAGCGAAGGAAGAGGGTAAGTTATTAATCATAGGAAAATTATTATTAAAACAAAGAATATACTAGGCAAAGAAAGCTTATATTAGGCAAACAAATTTTACGAAATGAATCTAGGGAAGTAATGTGTTTTTGCGTGCTTCCATGCGTGCTAATCTGTGACTTTCAGATATTTAGTTCCAATCAAGATACAATCAAATACATGTTGTAAATGTTAATTAACTATAAATAAAAGTTTTTATGAGACTATTTCATTGCAATTTCTGATCTTACAGCTAATTCCTCATATATTTTATTCCTTCAATTCACCAAATCATACATATATGTGATTTTACATACCTATAGATCTCCAGGGATCTATATCCTTATCAAATTTGGAAATTATTCTCGAAACATATATGAAATAAAATACTTCATCAACTTCACCGTAGTAGAAATAAACTCAACCCACCTTCTACAACAATCTTTCCAACCTCATCATCAACAAGTGATCACCACTTTGGAAAAAATGAACAACGTTGTGGTGCAGTGGTAAATCATTAACTTTTATGTTTTTCTACTGTTTAAATTTGTAAACGGTTATGTTTCAGCGAAGAAGAAAGGAAAGTTATCAATCATAGGAATCTGATTAATCACAGAAAGATTATACTCGGTAAAGGAAGATTATACTAGCAAACTAATTCTCAAAAATGTATCTAGGGAAATAACGTGTTTTGCGTGATTCGTGCGTGCTAATCCGTGACTTTAAAATATTATGTATCAATCAAGATGTGTTATGATACATGCTTTAAATGTTATTTAATTATATCAAAATAATTTTTAAGGGTATTTCATCAGAAAGTGTTTAACATATTTTTCTCCTTTAAGGCGGCATGTCTGTGCAAGAAATGGGAACTTATTGCGCGATAATATTTTTCATCAATTAGCATAAATCATGCATACTTAGAATATTTTTTACAATAAAAGTGCATTTGAATCACAACCCTACTGCTAATTCTTGATCTCTTTGGTGCCTTCAATTCACCAAATCATACATCTATGTGATTATACATACCTATACATCTATGGGACCTATATCCTTATTTAACTCAGAAATTATTCCCAAAACATAAATAAAATAAAATAGAATCCCTCATCAAATTAAAAGTAGTAGAAATAAACTCAATCCATATTTTGTACATCACTCTTTCCAAGCTCCTCATCAAAAAGTGTTTATCACCCTCAAAAGGAGCCATCTGTTGGTTTTCCATTCTTTGAACCACCCTGCCTCTTATTAGCACCATATGTGTCTTTAAATGTACAACAAAAATTTGAAGGAAAAAACCATTTTTGTGCAGCGAGAAACCAATAACTTTTATATTTGTCAATTATTTAAATTTGTATACTGTAATGGTGCAGCCACGAAGGTGGCAAAATTATTAATCAAAGGAAACTGATTAATAAAAGAAATATTATACCAGGAAAATAAGTTTATACTAGGTAAACTAATTTTCAAAAATCCATTTAGCGAAGTAAAGCGTTTTGCGTGCTTCGTGTGTGTTAATCCGTGTCTTTCAAATATGAAGCACCAATCAAGATTTGTTATGATACATGCTTTAAATGCTAATTAGTTATAACAAAATGTTTCTTTATGAGTGTATTTCATAGTAAAGTGTTAGACATTTATTTTTTCCTTTAAGGGGGAACGTGTGTGCAAAAATTGGGAAATTATTTTGGGAATATTTTTTATCAATTAACATTATATATGCTTAATTAAAATTATTTCTATGGAAAAAGTGCTTTTGAGTCACAACCCTATAGCTAATTCCTCATATCTTTGGTGCCTTCAAATCACCAAATCATACATATATGTGATTATACAAACCTATAGATTTATGGGATCTATATACTTATCAAACTTGGCAATTATTCTCGAAACATAAATAAAATAAAATAAAATCCTTCATCAAATTTAAAGTAGTAGAAATAACCCATCTTCTACATCACCCCAATTATAAATTATGTATAAAGAAAAAATTTATGTTGCAAACAACAAATTTCGTCGAACCACCACAAAATCTAAGAATACCTTTTAGAAAATCCAAGTATTAAAATCCCAAAACAGGAAAATAACCATATTATCAAAGTTGGAATTCACCCTTTTTAACACCACCTCTTTGCCAAAACCAACACACTTACATAAATAAGATGGCTAAAGTAAATCATAGGATGTTTGGTTTAACCTTCACCAACAATTCACAGTCCAGTTCAAAAGTTGGTCAGAAATTTGTTTGAAAATCATCTAAAGGAGTAATCCTAGCAAACAATACTTTCAGCACAGAATGACAAATGCTATCTTTATATCACCGTCCTCCCTCTGAACTGTGATGTGAGGAATAATACATATGCCTTGCTCGACCACGCTGGGGCCTAATGATCTCCTCTTTACAATTAATTGACCTTGCTTTTGGCATAGCATTAGTATATCTCACATCAAACAAGCCACCATAGCTACCACTTGCAATTTCAGGATTACTATCATCGTACTTAGGACTCAACTTTGTGTCATAGAGAGAAAATTCATCAAGGGGAGAGAATACAACCTCAGCCACACCATTACTACTACTTGTAACTCTATGATTACTATCGTCGTTCCTAGGACACAATATGTCGCCATAGAGAGAAAAGTCACCAAAGGGAGTATACTCACCCAAAGCCTCACCATTACTACTGCTCGCAATACCAGGATTACTATCGTCATCAACAAGTGATCACCACCCTCGGAATGAGCCATCTGTTGGTTTTCCCTTCTTTGAACTACCCTGACTCTTATTAGCCTCCTATGTGTCCTTAAAAGGCACAACAAAAATATGCAAAAAAATGAAAACCGTTATGGTGCAGTAGGAAATCATTAACTTTTAATGTTTATCCATTATTAAAAAATTTAAACCATTATGGTGCAACAAAGGAGGAGGGAAATTTATTAATCATAGGAACTGATTCATCAAAGAAATATTATACTAGGAAAAGGAAGTTTATACTAGGTAAACTAATTTCCAAAAATGCATCTCGGTAAGTAATGTGTTTTGCGTGCTTCGTGCGTGCTAATCTGTGGCTTTCCAATATGAAGTACCAATCAAGATGCATTATGATACATGCTTTAAATTTTAATTAGTTATAACAAAATGTATTTTTATGACGGTATTTCATCGTAAAGTGTTTAACATGTTTTCCTTTGAGGGGCATGTGTGTGCAAGAAATGGGAAATTATTGTGAGATATTATTTTTCATCAATTAACATGAATTATGTATAGTAAAAATATATCTATGGAAAAGTGCATTTGAATCAATACCCTATAGTTTATTCTTCATCTCGTTGGTGTCTTCAATTCACCAAATCATACACATATGTGATTATATATACCTATATATCTCCAGACATCTATATCTTTATCAAACTCGCAAATTATTCTCGAAGTATAAAATAAAATAAAATCCATCATCAAATTCAAAGTAGTAGAAATAAACAATCCATATTATAAATCAATCTTTCCAAGCTCATCATCAATGAGAGTGATCACAACCCTAGGGAGGAGCCATTTGCTGGTTTTCCCTTCTTTGAACCAGCCTGCCTGTCATAAGCATCATATGTGTCCTGCAAGGTGCAACAAAAACAATAAATGAAAACGGTTATGGTGCAGCGAGAAATCATTAAATTTTATGTTTGTCCATTATTTAAATTTGTAAACCGTTATAGTGCAGCGAAGGAGTAGAGAAACTTATTAATCATAGGAAACTAATTTATCAAAGAAAGATTATACTTGGCAAGGGAAGATTATAATAGAAAAACTAATTTCCAAAAATGTATCTAGCGATGTAATGTGTTTTGATTGCTTTGCGCGAGCTAATATGTAACAGTGAATAAGATGTACCAATCAAGATGTGTTATGATACATGCTTTAAATTTTAATTAGTTCAAACAAAATGTTTTTTTATGAGGGTATTTCATCATAAAGTGTTTAACATTTTTTCTCCTTCAAGGAGGCATGTGTGTGCAAGAAATGGGAAATTATTGTGCAATAATATTTTTCATCAATTAACACGAATCTTGCATAATTAGAATATTTCTACGGAAAAGGTGCATTTGAATCACAACCCCACAACTTATTCCTCATCTGTTGGGTGCCTTCAATTTGCCAAATCAAACATATATGTGATTATATATACCTATAGATCTCTGGGCATATATATCCTTGTCAAACTTGGATATTATTATCCAAATAGAAATAAAATAAAACAAAAATCCTTCATCAAATTAAAAGTAGTATAAATAAACTTAACCCATCTTCTACATCACACTTTCCAAGCTCATCACCAACAAGTGATCACCACCCACAGAAGGAGCCATCTGCTAGTTTACCCTTCTTTATACCACCCTACCTCTTATTAGCATCACATGTGTCTTTAAAAGTGCAACAAAAATATGGAAAAGAAATAAGGAAACCGCTATGGTGCAACCGGATAACATTAACTTTTTTTTACCATTATTTAAATTATAAAACCGTTATGCTGAAGCGAAGGAGGAGGGAGAGGTTTTAATCATAGGAAACTGATTAATCAAAGAAATATTATACTAGGCAAAGGAAGTTTATACTTGGCAAACTAATTTTATAAATGCTTATAAGAAAGTAATGTGTTTTACGTGCTTTGTTCGACCTAATCTATAACTTTAAAACATGAAGTACCATTGATGTGCTCAATTTATATCCCATTTTAAACACATTCGAAGTCTAATTTTATAATATATTAGGGACTTAATTGAAAAGAAATTAACATTTTATCTAATAAAGGGCTAGGATTAATTCATATGTTTTATATCCTAATTCTTTAATTTATGAAGTATTTTAAACCATGTTGAAGTGTTCGGATTTTGAAGAGTTCGAGTGTTGAAGAAAAAATGAAATAATTAGAAGATGTGGAAAAAGAAGGCCAAATGTTGATAGAAGTGGCCCAGTTTTATCATTGCGGGCCGCAGTATATGGCGGAGTCAACAAGCAAGAAGATGGGTCAACAGCAGGCATTGGGGGCCGCAGCATATACTGAGGCCCGCAACAGTGGATGTTGGGCTGCACTTATTGCCCACTTTTAGACACTCTCTTCATTCACTTTGTTCTCCTTATTCGAAAATTCACCTTCAAAAACCCTAGATAGCATTTATTTCTTCATCTTTCCTCCTATATTTACCATGGATTTTTGTTCTTTTGCTATGGGTTTAGCTAATATGGGCTAAATATACTCTTTGGAGCAATCGGTAAGCATTTATAGTCTGAATTTGTGATTTGGTTTATCTTAATTGGTGCTTTGATTATAAAAATATGCTTTATACTTTGTTGTGTGATTAATGCATGGTTTAGACTAGGATGATCAACTAGTTAATGATTATGAATTGATTGTTTGCCAGGTTTTCAGTCAAAATCGAAAAACTTTGTTATTTAGTCAATGTGATTATTGCACTATCACAAGATTGGCCCTCTAGCACCAGTTTTTCGGAAATCTATCAGCGGTTTTTGGGGGTCCCAAAAACCGATGCCTAAGTAGGGGGTGAAACATATTCACCGGTTTTTTAAAAATCGATGCTAAATTTAGCATCGGTTTTCATATTAGCACTGGTCTGAAAAAACGGTGCTAAATTTAGCACCGGTTTTTTGGTTGGCACCGGTCTAAAAACTGGTGTTAAATTAACACCGGTTTTATATTGCACCGGTTTGAAAAACCGGTGTTAATTTGTGGAACTGATAATTTTTTGCACCGGTTTGGCAAGAAACCTACCTTAAAATTGGAATCGGTTTTTTATTTGCACCTGTTCGTAAAAACCGGTGTTAAAATCTTGCACCTGTTTTTTATTTGGATCTGTTTTTAGAAAATCGGTGTTAAAATTGTCACCGGTTTTTTATTTTCAATTGCAATTGGGCGCTAATCGCAGATGTGCGTAACTGCTCTATTTGGTCCATTTGGCAAAAACAGAAAGGGAATTGGGCGCTCTATTAGTCCGATTTGGGAAAAACACTAGAATTGAGCGCTGACCGCAACTGCTCCATTAGTTCGATTTGGGAAACACAACACTCGAATTGGGCGCTGACCGCAACAACGTGCATCGGCTCTAATACTTTACTACAAATAACAGAACAGTCTAGTGATGATTATATGGCCACATCTAGCAACAACCTAAAAAATATTTCCACAAATCCCCGGTTTTTAGTGCAGTGTAATAAATCGGTTCACCGATTATACTGCACAAATTCCCAACAATCACAATTTATCGGACATAAAGAACAATGTTGTAGCAAAAGGGTATTGAATATGATCAACCTAGTAGATGGAGTACATGAACGTGGTCAACGGTTGCCAAAATTTTGTTGACAACCCTACATAAGATACGAGAACATATTGTTTCATGGAGATGATGTGTATCGAATGTTGGGAACATTTACCTTTCATAAAGAGATACTATTAAGTGATGGATATATATATATATATATATATATATATAAACATGAATCTATCCAATAATGGATTCAATTCCCTATTTCACATGCAACTGATCCATGTAGTGTGGCAAAATTTTTT
>JAULKM010148113.1:0-17530 GCA_032355605.1 Rubia tinctorum | reverse complement strand
AATGATTACATTTTTCACATTCAATGTACCGTGGTTATCAGAAATAAATTCTGAAACAAAGCATCTCTCCAACACTTATGATGCACAATTCTCATACAATGCATCTGTCCACACCAGAATAAAATATGTTAGTCATAAAAATTATGATCAACATAAGTTAATATTTATCCTAAAACAGTAAGCTCGTAGAAAGTTTATACAAGTGTGCACTCCGCACCACCAAACTCGTTTTAACATCTCGAGCTCACAACTACTCGAATCCAATCATACTTAAATAACTTGGGTTTCTTAAAACACCAACATGAAACTCCAACACGAACCTGCAAGAAAGGTCCCGAAAGTGATTCCAGGGAAAGTGCTCTGACGATCAAGTCAGTTCTTTCCTCTAGAGAATTGGTATTTCTCAGTTAGTGTTACTTACCGGAGTCAGTGTTGCTCTCCTTGTATTTATAGTAGACTGCGGTTATGACTCTTCATTGCTAAATTTTCACATTGTGGGTTGCATCGTGGTTGTTATAATCTTGGTTCGTCGCTGAGTTTTGGACATGGCCCTGCCTTTTCCGGTTCGTGGCGAGTCTCTTGGACATGTCTCCACTTTGCCCGGTTCGTGGATGAGTTTTGATTGGACCCTAAAGGCCAATAATTTTTAGTTTGTGGTTAGGTATACACCAATAATCAACTGTAGTTTTTAAACCATTGATCGACTAGTTGAACTGCTGTGTATCCATTCGTTTAACCGCCGTGGATCGGCCGTGTATGCACTTGTTTGTAGCCCGCGCTAATTTCACAATAATGTTTACCTTTTATTTAAGGGAGAAAAGGTACATTAATATGAGACCAATGCAAGTACATATGCAGATACATTCTTGAACTTGAAGCAGCAGAATTGATGCAGACACATTCTTCAACTTGAAGCAGCAGAATTGATGGATTGCTTTAATTATCTGCATACGTGGCTGGACTAAATCCTTCGTGTCTTTTACACCATCAATTCACGTGGTGATAGGTTAGATCATGCCTTTCATGTTGCTTAATCAACTAAGTAAACATAGGTGCACCCACCATGTGCCTTGCTTATGTCTTTTGAAAAGTCACCTTAGATATGGTGTTGAAAATCCACACAACATGATGCAATTGACTCAACATTTGTAGGACTGTGACATGGACCAAATGGGCTGCAATGCCAATTTTAGTAACACGATAACAAGGCTCTTGATATGATAATACTCCCTCCGTCCCATCAGTAATGACATATTTTTTTTACGATTTTCAATAATTATGTTTAACAGTCAATATCTCTAGCTATATATACCAATTCCACAAAAAAAATTGATATTTAGAAAATATATGTTAAGATAAATTCAACAATATCTTACACAATATATTTATTATATATATTAATTTATATTTATGTCAAAGTTTACGAAATTCGACTTTGAAAAATTAAATATGCCAAAGTATATATTAAGGCTTACGATTTACGTGGCCCCTAAAATTTTGTCATTGTTCACGTTTTGCTCTCAATTTTATTTTTGAACACTCTTAATCCCTGACTATAAGAAGTGTTGAATCGTGTCATTTCTATGTCTAGTCGAACCGTTAGGTTTAACTTTCGTTGATATTTTCAGTGAAAAAAACATTTTTTCCTATTCAACGCTAAAATTCTTTACAATTGAGAAGAATAATTTTTGAGCTAGATTTGTAATGGAGTGCATACATTTAAAAGTACACTTACACATTCTCCGTGAGTTCAGCTAGATTCTAGAGACATAAAACTTTGGCAACTGAGAAAGTTACAATAGTGCACGATATGCATAAAATCAATGGTAAAAAGTTCCGGCTTGCCTGAGATTTCTTACCCTTGGCTTTGATTGGATTAGCCGAGTGTACTTCCTCTGCTTTCACTTGACATTTAATTTTGTATAGTACTCCGTCGAGACCAAACTCCACTCGTTAGGGTTAATTTTTTTATGATATGTTTAACCATAAAATTTTGTTAGTAATATATATATTAATAACAATATTATTACGTGAGACATTGTTAATTTTACCTAAATGTATTTATGTTGAATATATAAGATATTTATACACCGTGGCAATAGTTTTACATTGTGAAAGACAATTAAACATAATATATAGACAAAGTTTTGTGTGAAACCATCTCACAGTGAAATTAAGGATTAAATTGTAAAGATTTTAACATGGGGCTTCATATTAAAGTTTTAAACTTTCAAGAATTGAGTGTGTAATTGTGATAATTTGCAGTTTAGTCCTAGTATATATATTAAAATCGCAGAGCCTCTTTTCCATATTCATCCTCATTTTTCATTCCGATTTTTCTGCAAATTCAAATTCCTCTCTTTCAAAATCAGCCGTTTTCTCTCACAAAATCCAACCGCACCAAAATCATCCAACCACTTGATTTCTTCTATTTGATTGGTTATTGTTTCAGTTTTCTTTGTCATTTGAAGTGCGCATTGACCGGATTGAAGCTGTGGTTTTTTTCCGGCTTTTTTATATTGTTCTTCGTTCAGTTTTTTACGATCTATGACTTCACGAGTTCGGATTGTGTTTTATGTGCTAAGGTAATATAGTCATTAGGTTTTTTGTTCGTATTTTGGCATTTTTTCCGATTTTCCCCAAATTTTTGGATCTATGTGATGTTTTATGCTTCATGTAGGTTTCTTGAGTGTTTCTCTTGCTTAGTTTGTGTTTTGCTTTTGATTGTGTAGTTAACTGTGTTCGATTTGAAATTTCTAGGGTTTTTGTTATTCACTGTACTCATATTTGGGGATTGCCCTATTTATTTGTGTTTGTTGAGTAGTTGTTAGTTTTTTTGTGTTATATTGCTTGTATGTGCTGTTATTTGGCTGTTTTTGTTTGGATTTTGCATTGATTTGGTTTATGTGTTGAATGTATTTGATATTTTAGGGTTTCTTTAGGATGTGTGTTAATTTCTATGTATTTGTTGTTGTCTTGTAGATATCGAAGGAGAAAGGGTCTGGTGAATCACTTAATGATGTTCTTCCGGACATTGCAAAAAATAATGGAGATCATGCTGAAAAAATTCTGCTCATGTCACCAAAAATTCAAAAAAAAAGCATCTTCTTAAGGTATTTTCTGTTTCCTTCTGTTTTGGCAAGAGTTTTTGATTGTATTTTCATATTTAATTGTAAATTGTTACTGTTCAAATTTTTTTATGTAATTTTATGACATGATATTTTATATTTTTCTGTTGATGTTTCACTTACACTCTTTTCATGTTGATCAGTCAGTTATTGTGCCTTTCTAGTGTGATTTTTCATCTATTGTGTCTTTCATGTATTGTGCTTTAGGTTTTGTCTTCTATATTTTCATGTATTTGATTTGATTTTATTTTTGAGCTGATATGTTGATGTTTTAAGTTTACTGAATGATGTTTTAAGTTCAGGTTCTGATGTATACTTTTCATTTTGATATGATTTTAAGTTCAGATTATAAAATTTTCATTTTAATGAATGATGTTTTAAGTTCACTTTATGATGTATAGTTTTTAGTTTGATATGCTTTTAAGTTCAGGTTATGCTGTTTTAAGTTTACTGAACAAAGTTTTGAAATCAGGTTATCAGCTGGTATGTTGGATGGTACGATTATTTTTCACAGATGTATTTCATGAATTTTGTGTATGTTGTGTCTGTTTTGTTTCATTTCAGAATTTATGGGTGTGATGTAGTTTGTGACTTGTGTTGAGGTTTTAAATGATGATTTATAAATATATATTTTTCTTCTACTTGTTTAGTATTATTTTGCAGTTTTTGATGTTTTATATCTCCGGTTGGCTTTTTGTTTCAGTTTAATGTTATTGATGTCTTACGGTTTCAGTTTTTGTAAGGTTTTGGCTTGGGCAAAATGTCTGTCTTATTGATGTTTTATTATTCCAAATTGACATTCTTTGTTTTAAGAGTGATGCTTTCATGTGTGTTGATATGGCGCTGTTTTTTAATCTTATTATCCTTTTGCTGAAGTACTTTTGTGTTGCATTATATTTTTTCAGATGCAACTGTTGTTGTTGGTTGTGCTGTGAGACAATCACACCGACTGAGGGGTGATCCTAATGTTGATTTGATATTAGGTCATTTTCTTGTTATTTACTTTTCTGAATGTTGCATGTAAATGTTTCATTTTTTATTATTAATGATGTTGTTCTGTTTCAAGACTCTCTTCTGCGAAGAGGAGACAGAAGGAGAAATCGAAGAGAAATCTTGATTTGGTTGATGAAGATGAAACTTCAGAAGGCGTTGGTGCTCGTAATTTGGAGATTGTGTTGGCTGAATCAGGTTATGGTCCTGCTGATAAATCTGTACCGAATGTTGTTGTTGCAGATGAAGCTGCTAATCTTGAGAGTCCGTATTTTTCTTTTTTATGTACATTTTATGAATTTTGTATATTAATGTTTCATATATTTTCATTGACGTTGTTTTTCTGTTTCAGGACTCTCATCTCTAAAGAGGAGGCAAAAGGAGAAAGCAAAGAGAAAGATTAATTTGGTCGATGAAGATGAATCTTCAGAAGGATCTGGTGGTCACAATTTTGAGACGGTGCTACCTGAAGTAGGTTCTAGTCCTGCTAATAAAGTTTCTAATTATGAGATTCCGTCTCAAAGGAGGATGTTGCACAAATCTATTGCTGTGAAGAAATCAAAGGTTGCTGCTGAGTGTGTCAATGACAAAGGTATTGAAATTAAATTGTTTTTTAAAATTTTTTTAACCTTTCAATGTTTTATTTCCTTTCCTTATGAAATATGATTTGATGTTTTTTTGTAGTTGTTGGTGTTGGTAAGGGTAAAAAAACTATTACAAAGAATGGCACTAGTTTGAAGAGGCAATCAAAAAAGGATGATGATGTTGAAGGTGAAAGTGCTAGTGCTGAGAGTCCATCTAAGAGGAGGATGTTGCGGAAGATTGCGGATGTGAAGAAAGTTAAGGTTGTTGATGAGGGTGCCAGTGAGAAAGGTACTATTTTAACTTTCTGATGTGATTTTTTTTAAAATTTTATGGTATGATGTTTCATATTTTGTAGTTGATCATTTAAAATTTCTATCATTTTTTTTCATGATGCCAAGGTCTCTTTATTTGGTTTGATTTTTTTTAGTTAATGATGGCAAGAATAAAGTTGCTGAGAAAGAGAAATTGAAATATGGTGTTAGTGCCAAACAAGCTGCTGTGGATGATAGCATTTCTTATTGTAGGATCTGTTTTTTTAATACCTCTACTTTTTAAATATCACTATTAATGTTTTATCATTTTGATATGATGTTTTAAATTTTTTAGATGATGAGGTGTTCAGAACTGTTCCTGACACCCAAACTGTGCAAGAAAAAGTTGATGCTGTTGGAGGTGAAAGTGGTAATGTTGAGATTCCATCTAAGAGGAGGATGTTGTGGAAGACTACGACTATGAAGAAAGTCTAGGTTTCTTCTGAGGGTGTAAGTGGAAAATGTATTGTTTTAAATTTATGATGTAATTTTTAAACATTATGGTATGCTGTTTCATATTTTGTAGTTGGTTATTTCAGATTTCTATAAAAAAAATCATGATGCCAAGGTTTAATTATCTTGTTTGATTTATTTTTTAAACTTGATGTTAGCAAGAAGAAAGGTTCCGGGAAACAAAAATTGAAATCTGGTGTTAGTGATAAAAAAAAGCTGCTGGGAAAGCTGCTGTGGATGATACCATTTCTTCTAGTAAGATTTGTTTTTAATTTTTTAATACCTATGCTTTTTAGATATCACTATTGATATTTTACCATTTTGATATGATGTTTTAATTTTTGTAGCTGATGAGGTGTTCTGTACTGTTCCTGACACCCAAATTGTGTAAAATAATGTTGATGCAACTGATGGAGTTGAGAATGTGGATGATGCTGAAGAGAAGTCCGGAGGTGAAGCATCAGAAGATGGAGATGATGATGATGATGATGGGAAGTCTCAGTCTGGTGAATCAGAATATGAAAGCGGTGAGGAGGTTGAAAAACCTCATGCGTAACAGGATTCGAGTGATTCTGATTCTGAATCAGACTTGAGGTGTTGGTTGTGAAGAAATATGTTAGAAGGTTTACCAACATGACAGTGAAAGGAAAAAGGGAAGGGAAAGCGGCTGTCTCTGATGATGATGCTAGGTTTGTTGTTATTTTCAATTTTGTCTTTGGTGTTTATTAAGTTTAGGTGGTGTTGGTTTTTTATCATGTGACTTGATGTTTTACTTTCATTTTGGAGTTGCGTTGATGCATATTGTTTTGATGGATATTCGAATAAAAAAAAATAGTTTTCTTGTGAGATTAGATGAATTGGGTTATGATGTTATTTAGGACGAATTGTGTTCTTGTCAATTTTATTTCGCTCGTTGTGGTGTGAAGCTAACGTGTTGTTATGAACTTGAATCATTCATATGAAATTTTTTAGTCACTGAATTTCTTTTTATTTTCTCTATTTGACTATTTGAATTTTTCTGATTTTGGTAAATTACTCCATGTGTCAAACATGTAATCCAGTTGTCTAGTTATTCTCCTGACATTGTATTTGCTTGGAAGATTTTTTGATGTTTTACTTTCAGTGATAGATGTTTTAAGTTCTGCATTTGATGTTTCATGAATTTTTCACGCTGATGTTTTTCAATGTGACTTGATTTTTTTCCGGTTATTGATGTTTTAAGTTCGGCTTGCGATGTTTCATATTTTTTCATCTTGATGTTTTACTTTCATTAATGTTTTAAGTTCTTTATTTGATGTTTCATATATTTTTTATTTTCATTTTCAGTGTTGAGAAGGGATTCACTACCAAGTGTAGCCCTTGGAAGATTGAAAAGTTGTCTTCCTCGTTCATTACAAATCAGGTTAAATCATTCCTAAAGAAATCATTCCTTACCTAGTTCATAATTTTAATCCAATTAGCCATGTTCAAATGATTGATTCTGATAGGTATTTTTTAACCCGTGATGATGTGTATGATGTTTTAGGACTTCCTATTAGTGATAAGGATACTATTGAGGTTAGTAATGTTGGGAAGGGAGAAAGAAGGGATTTAGATTTGAGGGAGAGTTGAGGGATGAATTTGGGGATGACAATTTGGGTAACATTCCTTGTGATAGGGTATATGACAAGATGATGAGCTTAGTTGAAGACGGTGATGAATTTAAGAAATCGTGTTTCATGTATGTTGTTTGCACATTTTGAGTCCTACTGCCAGATGTTTTGTGGATTATAAGCTTCTTTGTGTTGTGGAGGATGTAGGGGGTGATTAGGAGTTATGATTGGTGTGGGTATGTTCTTTGGAAGCTATGTGAGGTTGTGTCTAGGTATAAGAATAGTACTTACTCATAAGTGAATGCTTATGTTGTTTTTCCTTTAATATGCTACCTATATAGGTTTCTTTTTCAAGGAAAAATTACCCCACCATAGTTCCTCTCATTCTTCACTGGGACACTTCTCTGTTGCTCAAACGGTGTAGGCAGATTATCGAGGCAAGTTATAATTCATGCCTCATGTATAAGGATGAATTTCCTTTGACTTTGTGGGGAAGTATGTGGCTTTTGGAGCTATTGTGACATCCAAGAAAGGAAGTTGTAAAAAAGTTGATGCAACTGGTTCAAGCTTGCAACTTTTGACCTTTGTGATTCCAGAAGACTAACCTTCTAATTCTGCGATTATGAATGATGGAGGATCTATAAGTATTCATATCTTTTCAGTTTTGATGTTTTAAAAGCAGACATTGATTGTTTAGAGTTTATATGAGATGTTTTAAAAGCAGACATTGATGTTTTAAACTTATTGTTTAGGTGTTACAGCTTTGATGTTTTAGAATTTGTATGTGCTGTTTTAAGTTTAAGCTTTATGTTTGTCAGCTTTGATGTTTTAATATGAGTAGTTGATGTTTTTTTGTATGAGATGTTTTTAATTTTAAGCTTCAGGTGTTATCTTTTCCTAATTCTATTTCCCCCTAGGTTGCTGATCAAGCTTTCCGTAGGTTCAAGAGGAACATTGAGATTGTTACTAGGTCCTTAGTTTTTGAGCTGGATCAAGGTGGTAAGGATGTTATTCCTGCTGATGATGTCCTGCCTACTTCTCCTTTCGACTCAGATGAGTTTTTTTAACAATCCTGAGTTGTTTGATGCTGTTGATGAGATTGTGAGGAATGCTTTTAAGAATCGTACTCCTGTTGCTGCTCCTTTTTCTGGTCCTATGAACCATGCACCATCATTCTATCTTGCCATTGATGGTATTGGAAATGCATCATCTTCAAAAGCACCAGTAGAAGGAAAAGGAAATACAGTTGGGAAGGTGAACAAAGATGGGAAGAAGTAGATTTTAAGTGTGAAGTAAATGTATTTGACATTATTTGTTTTAGAATATTATGATGTTTAAAAATTGAATTCTTCAAGTTAAAGATTTGATAGGGCGTTTGGAGACTTGATGTGATGAATGATGATTTCTTATCGTTATTAGGGATTTGATAGAGTTTTTGGACCCTATATGTGACAAATGATATTTGTAATGGTCATTGACAGTTTACAGGCTGACATATAACTGTTTGTAGTTTTTCTATGTTTCTGTTGGATGTGATGATTTTTAAATTTGATGTGATGTTTCATTATCAGTGTGTGATGTTTCATGTTTTTGAGCAATTAGTGTTTGATGTTTTATGTATTTAATATTTCTTTTGAAAATACTTGTTTCTTGTAATATAGATAAAGTTATACGGGCCAAGTTATATCAGTAAATCATTATGTAAGAAAATAATAGGCTCAGTGGATAGAAGTTTAACATCCAAAAAGTAACATCAAACTGTAACAATAAACTTATATCCTTTTTAAAATTAACATCCAAAAAGTAACATCAAACTGTAACAATAAAGTTATATCCTTTTTAAAATTAACATCCAAAAAGTTATATCCTTTTTAAAATTAACATCAAACTGTAACATCCAAATGTTATATCCTTTTTAAAATTAGCAGAATCATCAGTACTTTATTCCAAAACATCAAACTGTAACAATGAAACACCAATCCATAACTGTGTAATATCTACCAACAAGCTGGTTTTAAATTAAATTAAAACATCAAGATGTAACAATGAAACATCAATCCATAAATGTGTAACATCACAGTATGGCAGTAAACATCAACCAACAAGCTATTTTAGATCAATTGAGCTTTTGGTGTATTGGATCCAAATTACTTTTTGACCGGCTTCTTCCTTTCAAACTTACCTTTGACTATTGCACTTCTTCCTTTGGTTTTTATTTTTGGTGGATCGACTACTTCGGGAGCTGTCTTTGTTGTTTAACCTCTTGCACTATTAGATGCTGAGTGCTCTTGTGTATCCACTGCTTTAATTTGATTGATCGTAGCATATCATGATGCCTTGGTATATTACCTTTGATATCCTTGTTTTGTGGTGGTATTCCACCGAGCACCTTGTTCCATATTTTTTACTTGGCTATCTTCGTCCATATCTTGAGGATGAAATCTTCAGGGATAGAAGTGATGTTGTGCAAATGGAGGATGCGAAGCACATGGAAACGTAACAATCCTACTTCTTCAAAATATTTTCAAGAGTATTTGATTTCCACCTTTTGATCATATTTATTGATAGTAACCTTCTCTATTTTTGTGTCATAGTTTTCCGGCTGTACTTCATAAACATCTTCAAATCCAAGGTTGAATGTTTTTATAGCCTTACTTGCCATGGCTAGCTTCCATTCTACCTCGAAGTCTTTGTACAACTTATGTGTATATATTTCAATTGGATGCTTCATAAATCCAGGTCCTTGCTCGACTGACCTTGGTTTTCCTATTGACCCGCTGTATTCCTTGCTGGTCTCTATGCTTCTCCAGCTCTGTACAATTTTTTCAAATATTGAAAAAATGTGTCAAGTTTTTTGTTTTATTGGCACTGAAGCTGATTGCCTTGTTTGTGCTTTCACTTCTCTGTGATGATAATGTCCCGTTCGAGAATAATTTTTTTCTTAGTGTGGTAAACCATTTCTCACGGAGTCTGTATAGGCACTTGAACCACTAGTTTTCATGGAGCTGGTACTTATCCATCGTAGAGTTCCAGCATCTCCAGAATTCCTCTTCATTTTTACATTTCTTCAAACAATGGTCGAATGTCATGCCAAATTCTTCGTCACTCTTCACTTTACCATAGTGATTTATTACATTTTGTTTCAGATACCATAAACACAACCTGTTATTTTTGTTACTAAAGATCTGGTACAAAAAATTGTTGTAGTGTGAAACATTAGTCAATTTTTGTGAAAGGTTATGACCTACTGGTGAAACATCAAACATCTAGTATTCATGCTTGAATTGTGTTCAGAAAGCATTAAGCAAATTTTTATGAAACTTCATGTCATAATGCAGGAACATCATGCATGTATTTTGGAAATGAATTTATAGTGTTCATGTAATCATATATTTCGAGGTATGAAGCATCAATACAAATACTTGAAACATCACATACAGTTTCTGAAACATCAACACATAAACTGAGTAGCTTGCGGTAAGTACCTTTTGGATGACACCTGCAATAGTTGAGTCCTGATCAGTAAATATCGTCACTGGTTCTTTTCCTTCCATAATGGACGTCCCTTTCTTTTCATCGCCAATGAATGCACAACCAAACACCATATTGTTCCAATAGTTGTTGATTCCCACAATTGGTGCACAAATAAGGTTGTACTTGTTTGTCTTGTAAGTGGCGTCAAATATCATCACATCTCCATAGAGCATGTAATCCTTTTTCATCATTGTATCCCTCCATAAAAGTGCGATTAATTTACCATATTTATCCAACTTAACTTTAAAGAAGAAATTCTCCTCCCTTCCATCAATTTTGTAGAGCTCATCGATCAGATTATGTGCATCTCCTCCTTCAATTTGCTTTCATCCTCAGTATGTTGACATAATTAATGTGGTCACTCATCATGTGCCCTACATTTTCTTGTCCATTTGCATTGCACACTAAATACTTGAAACTTGTAGCTGACTTCAAACCTGCCAATTCCATAGCCTCAATTGCTCTTACATTTTCATCCTCTAACCTCCTCTCACTACGCTACAAGTATTTCCACTTCTTCCTTGTAAATTCATGGTTGTGATCAGTGATGTGGTTCTTTATTTCATAGATGCTTTCATCAACAAGCTTGATCCTGATTGCAGCCTTGCATCCTGTTCTTGTAATGGAAAATTCTTTTATCTTTCTTCTCTTGTTTTATGGTTGTTGGGTTGGGGGTATCAAGATTGTTTGAAACTGATTTCCCTTGGCACGAGCATGTGTAATATTTTTTCCTGACCTTCCCTTCATTTGTTAGTCCATGTGTTGAATTTCGTACAGAAAATTGAAGTGAAGTTGCATGTACACAGTATAATGTTTCAAGCTCTTCCCATATAGTTGCTTGCACTCCTTGAAGGGATTCTGTTTGATCCATTTCCAACAAGTTTGGTAGACCTGTAATTGAAAACTCCCAAATAATAATTAAAAAAGCTACACATAATGTTGCAGACATAAAACATCATGTTATATGTTTGAAACATCAAGCAGTATATGAGAAACATCGCATCATGTTTTCTGAAAATTGTTATTCTGATTATGTTCAGTTAGTATGAAACATCATGTTATATGTTTGAAACATTACATCACATCATGTTTTCTAAAAATTGTTATTCTGATTATGTTCAGTTAGTATGAAAAATCATGCCATGTATTTAAAATATCATTCCATATTTCAAGAACATCATTTGCTATAAATCAGTTTTTTGTCCACCTATTATTAGTTTGCAAAATATGAACATATCCTCTTTAAATTATCCAAAACTTTAAAATAAGTTCTTATAATGCGACCTCTGTAATTTGAAAGCTATGAAATTTTAAATAAAATTTGCAACAAATTAAAAACTTAATTTACAAGTTTCAACAACAGAGTAACAGGATCTATTCATACAGATCAAAATTTTGCAATTACACAAACTTTTGTTTCTGCTCAATTATCAGGATGCAATGGAGTCGTTCATAAATTCAGTGTGCTGTTCTTCAAATCAGAATACAGAACCATCAGATTCAAGGATAGAAAGTTCAGTATCTGACCTTGCGAAACAGGTACGATATGTTCATAATTGATGTTTGTTTCTCTTTCTTTTGTAGGATTATGTGTTTGCTTTGATTGTACGATTGCGAATTGTTTTTCGATCATTAAATCGCCTTCTTCTGTCATGATCCAATTTTGAATCTGCAAATTTTAAAATTATGTTTAATCACTGATTTTGGATGATTGCTGTTGAATTTAAACCTAAATGTAGTTGTACCTTTGCTGCTAGATGATTTATTGATGCCGATTGATGATTTTCTTCAAAATTGGATCAGTTGCTTTTGGATGATGAACAACGGTCGATTGACTTTAGAGTTGTGAATGGTTTTGGTTTAGATATGATGTTTAATCGCTTTTGGTTGAATGCGTTTGTTGAAGACGTGTTTTGGGTTTTTTTCTCACTTTTGGGCCATGAAGGGTGAGTTGGCTTCATTTTGTTTTATTGCCTTTTGGTCCCTGGTTTTTTTTCGCGCGTTACATATTTAACCCCGAGTCCAGGTTTATTATGTTTTTACCCCCGAATATAGCTTTCCCTTTCGCTATTTTCCTCTAGTCCCTGATCTCACTATGAGACGGTCTCATAGGAGACGGACTCTAATATATAAGATCATGAACTACATTTACATAATACCAATCAGTTTAATGATTTCCACGATTCTAATATGGTTATTATAGTCCAAAGTTGGTCTGATTGGCTCATTGGACGTATATCTATACTGTTTAGTCTATGATCCCTTTCTGTACTTGTGTCCGTGAGAGGGTGTGTTAAGAGTCCCACATCGGTGAAAGACAAACTTTTAGATTAATATATAAGATCACGAGTCATATCTACATATTTATGATAGAAGCTAGTGACTCTGATATTTTGTTAATGTATGTAACTAAAGTTATCTGTGATCAAATGTGATTTGAAAGTTGATCAAAAAGGTTAAATGTGAATTGAGAAAGTTGACAAAAAAATGTGCAGTTTAATTTAAGTCGGACCAAGTATTGATTTTGAAGATGTTAATAATGATTGGATGAAATGAAATTGAACGGAAGAAAAGTAAAATGAGTGGATCAATCCAGAATTGTCCTTAATAGGAATGTGCTACTTAAATAAAAAAGAGCAAGCTTGCCAATCAAATGAAAAATAAGGAAGTATGTGGCTTTTGTTCTCGACTAAGTTTCAGAAAATACCACATTTTCTAAACTTATGGAACAAAAGTTGTAACTTAAACATTGTATCTTTAATTTAAACATTATTTAAAAATACATTGTTTGATCCATAACTTCTAAAAAAGACAGTTGTTCAGAAATTTCTCTTTATTGACACTACAGTTCTATGATCCTTACTTAGAGTGAAACTGCAATCAGAAGATTCTGAACTACCTGAAAAATCTAGATTCAACATTTCCTTTGTGATCCATATTGTATAGTACAACACTTTATGATGATGATCACATGTATGAAAAAGAAAGATAGGCCTATCTTGTAGCATTGCAAATGTAGTGTTTTCAACTTTATTTTTTCTGATGACACAAATCTGACTCAATCAAGGAAAAAGAAAGATCCCTAACATGATGTCAACAACAAACAACTGCCCTTAGCATTGCTATAAATACAGTGCCAAATGACCTTTAAGAAAAACACATTCATTCTGTCTTCAAAGACCTCATTTATTGTCATCAAAACTGCAGAGTTCTCACCATGAACAACCAGCTTTCTGATCAGATTATGGGGATGGCCAGAAGCACAGCAGCACATTTCCTCGAAACATATTCAAAAAAATCGTTACAGAATACTCATTTTTCTTCGAAGAATGAAAGTTGCCAGATTCATCACAGTGAGTATAATTAGCCATGATAAAAAAAAATCAATGGCTTTTTCCGACGTTTTTGTGCTGATTTACTCCGAATGCGCAGGTAGTAGGGAGCTGGTGATCAGTAGGCAGAAGAAAAGAGAGAGAGGAGACAGTTTTGCTCAAGGAATCCGAGAGCATAGTAAGTCTTACATCTTGTTTCATTCAATTAGTAATAACCATTTGATCATGAAACCAAAAATATTAATACATACTAATTTGTTGCTTTTGAATTGCAAATTTGCAGTCAGATTAGCACCAAAACTGACAGAAACCTTAAAGGGGAAGTTGACACTGGGAGCAAGGATTCTCAAAGAAGGTGGGGTGGAGAAGATTTTCAAAAAGCTATTTAATGTAAAAAAAGATGGAGAGGAGAAACTGATGAAGGCTTCTCAGTGCTATTTATCCACCACAAATGGTCCAATTGCAGGTCTCCTTTTCATTTCAAGTGATAGGCTTGCATTCTGCAGTGAAAGATCAATCAAGATTGTTTCTCCAACTGGAAAGCCACTCAGAGTCTACTACAAGGTATATTTACGAGTTCCATTTGTCACACTGTGTCAAAACAGTATTACAAACACGACTCTCAGGAACTAGGGATTAACCAATTTAATACTTTCAATTGCAGGTTTCAATCCCATTGAGGAAGATAGTGACAGTCGACATGAGCGAGAATACGAAGAAACCATCCCAGAAGTACATAGAAGTTGCAACTGAAGACAATTTTGAGTTTTGGTTCATGGGATTCTTAAATCACAGGAAAATTTCCCTATGCCTTCAGCAGTTGATCATAATGTCTCAAGCTCAGTAAATGAGGCAAAAATATGTAAAATTGTTAATGGAAGAAACTTTTGAATGTGTAATGATACTGGAGATATAAATAGTGTTTTACGTGTGAAGTTTGCAATGTGCTCTTGGAGATTGTACATATCATATGGCTTTAACTTGTATGGCCTCAACCAAATTTAATCAAACGTACAAGACGAAAGCTTAAGGATCAGTCCCAAAATTAATTAGTCATGTTTTGACATATCGTACGTTTACCTGTTGAATACATCTGATCCAAAATTATATTCCACCCATTATAAAACGAAAAATACAAAAAAAAGAAGTAATAGACAGAATATGAGAACTTGTATTGTATGCAGTTGTACCACATAAGAAGGTGCAGTGAAAATTAGTGTTGGGATGAAAGAGTCATCTTTATTAAGGCGAACAATTTGGGAGTTCTCTGAACTCTTTTCATCGTTCATTTTTTGCCCCCCTTTTTAAATAAATTTTTTGGCCTGTCAACTAACAGAACTGTTGAGTCGTGGCCCTTCCGTCCGATCAAAACGTTAACTCTAAAGTCTTCTCCGTTAATTGAGGGTAAAAATGACTTTTCACCTTTTCTTTTTACAAACCCAACCCCCTCTGCAATTTTTATTTAGATATAGTCCCAATTTATTTTAATTACCAAGCTCCCCCTGCATTTTTTTAAATGGCAATTCAGCCCCAGCCCTAACATGCCACTCTCTCGACATCTTCTTCTTCGGCCACTTGCACCACCATCCCAGCCCAAGCCCTGCCACCACCCATCCTAGCCCAAACCCTACTAGCACCACTCGCCACCTCGACTTCGCCTCAAATCAAAAACTCTAGCCCAAAAGCTCGCCTTGGCGCGAGCCCACCACCGTCCCAGCCCTTCTATCGCCGGCGCGAGATTGATATAGGGTTTTTCGGCGATGAGTCAGTCGTTTGTCTCACCGTCTCTCCCCATCGCCGCTATTCGTTGCCACCTACATCTGTCTAGCTGCCATCTCTGACCACCCGCCACCTCTGACCACCCGCCGTCTTCGATTTCTCTCCACTCTGCTCCACTCGCCTGCTCACGTGAGCGAAGGTGCATGTGGAGTGGAATACAAAACAGAGGATGAGGGGGAGGATTCTGAAGGTTGATGACAGAGGCAGAGGAAGCCGGTGGTGGGGGATGAAGGCGGAGGGAGGCGGTGGTGGAGGCGAGACGACAACGATGGCGGTGGGTGTGGTGGAGGGATGGAGTCAGGAGCGGGAAAGGGAAAGGGGAAGAGGACAAATGGAAAATGAAAAGGAAAAAGGAAAAAGGAAAAAGGAAAAAGGAAAAGGAGAAGAGAAAAAGGAAAAATGAGAAATGACCATTTTACCCTTAAAATTGACATTTTGACTAAAGTTGACGCTTTGATCGGACGAAAGAGCCACAACTCATCAATTTAGGTAGTTGAGACGACAAAAGTGTTTAAAAAATGACAAAGGGTCAAAAGTGAACGATGGAAGGAGTTCAGGGGTCTCCCAAATCGTTCGCCATTTTCATTATTAATTACCAAAAAAATAGAAAGAATAAAGATAATTATTTAATCAAAAAGATAAAATGTGATTGGTTTACTGCACTACAAAATCGAATATAACTGTTATACTGAATAATTTTTGGTCAGGATAATTGTGATTTAACCAATGAATAGCCCTGACACTCTTCATATATAAATTATATTTATATGGAAAATACTATTTTAACCTTATACTTTAATAGACTAGTTTTCCACTTCTATCCTGCATTCACCCGAGGGTTGAATAGATCTGACACTCTTTATATATGAATTATATTTACTTGGAAAAGTCTATTTTATTTCTTGTATGATAGTGATACTATTTGTACTTATCTATAAATATCAATGTATATTAATTGTTTAAATAATTGTGGGTTATAAATTTTGTGTGTGAAATTCTCTCAGTATACAATTCCGCAGTTTTGTGTTGAGAATTTCTATCAGTATACAATTACGCAGTTTTGTGTTAAGAAATTCTTTTAGGATGCTCATTATAAACCTCAAGTATCCCTAGCCTACTTCGATCATTTACTTTTACTTCACTATAGGGATCGGAGAATTTTGGGTCAGAAGATACCGGTTTATAATTTAATCCATTCAATTAGAAGTAGTTCATCTGTCCCATTTTAATCTGAATACTTTGACTTTCATCAGTTGATTTGAAATATGTTTGATCATTAATATATTTCATTAAACAAAATTTAAACTTGTACAAAGTTGATATTCTTAAAATATACGTTTTTTTTGATAATAGGAGTTTTTATTGGGCATCCCACACCCTTAAATAAATTAGAATAGTAGTTTGAACAGCCATTGTTTGTACATGTAGGGATCCATGAGGGATATAGTAGAATGACACTAGTGCTGTAGAAAGATAAGATTAACTATTTGCATACTAGTAAATCTGACTCCCCCCTTCATGAAAAGAAAACCAATTCAGCGAATCGACATGTCGAAACTCAAGTGAGGTCTACTTTTCCGGTGGGCTGCAAAAAGCCTTTCCAAACAGCTTCCTAATGGGGCAGTGTCAACCCGCGAGTAGCAGCAATGTTTTCGACTTGACTTCCATCCGCAGCCGTCTTCATTCCTGTAAAACAAGTAGGAAAATCAGCAGTAACTGTAAAAACAAATTAAGTCTGCAGTTAAGTCATGATTCTTAAAGTAGGAATCTCAGCAATATCCATTTTCGCAATTGCCGCAGCCATAGGATATAGGTGGTTTTCAGAA
>JAULKM010148103.1:0-17530 GCA_032355605.1 Rubia tinctorum | reverse complement strand
TCCTTGCTGCTTTCAATCCTAGTTCCTGCAATACGGATACTGTGTAGGTGCATTTGATGAACAAGTGTTTAGCATCTCCCTCCTTTGTTTGACAGAAATAGCATGTTGATCCACCATGTATGATTTTGAATCCAACCAGTCTATCTACAGTTGCCAGTCTGCTCTTGAATAACATCCATAAGATATACCTGTGTTTAGGCAAAAATTTTGGATGCCATAGTAGTCTTGCCATGTAATCATTCTGAGATCCTCTTTTCTGGATATCATAGGCTTTCCTGATACTGAATCCTTCTCCTTTTTGTGTGTATTTGTCTAGTTGATCAATCATTTGTAGCTTTAGCTTCGTAATTGTTTTCCACCCCCAGCTATGGTTCTGTGATCCTTTGTACTTCCTGAAATCATGGCCTCTGATATAGTATGCATGTACCCACTGAACCCACAATATATCTTTTTTGGAACAAATATCCCAGACTAGTCTGCATATTGAAGCTTTATTCCAGAGGGATGGGTCTCTCAATCCCCATCCCCCATCTTTTTTAGACGTGCATATGGTATCCCAGGCTACTGCTGTGAATCCTTTCTCTCCATTTTCTCTGCCCCAAATGAAGTTCCTGCATTGTTCCTCTATGTCTTTATGTATGCTATCGGGTAGCTTGAAGACACTAGTCCAGTAGCTTGTGATGCTGAGCAAGACAGTGTTAACAAGTTGAACCCTTCCCGTATAGGACATGTTTCTGGAATCCCAGCTCCTTAATCTTCCAGTGATTTTCCCCAGCAGTATGCTGCATGTTGAAGCATTCCATTGCACAGATGTCAGTGGCAATCCTAGATATTTCAATGGGAATTCTCCTTGTGGAATCTGAATTGTATTAGCTAGCTTGATCCTTTCTGCTTCACCCATCTTTGAGAAAAAAAATTGGGACTTTCTCTCATTCACAGCCAGCCCTGTTATCTTCTGAAAATCAAGGAGAGTACCTTTCACACATTCCAGTGATTTTGGGTCAGCTCCACTGAAGATCAGGAGATCATCTGCAAACATCAAGCTGTGGACCTTTACTTTTTGGCACCTCTGATGGTAACCTATTTCCCCGGAGCCATATTGTTGATCAAACATTCTCGATAGATACTCCATTGAAAGGACAAGAGAAGTGGGGATAGGGGATCCCCTTGCTTTACTCCTCTCTTTCCTTTAAAGGTGGGAGTGCGGTTTCCATTGACAGAGATGCAGAAGGAGGAATTTGTGACACATTGTTTGATCCAGGTGAGGAACAGTCCTGGTATTTTAAGCTGCTTCAACCATTTGAACAGAAATTCCCAATTTAGGCTATCAAAAGCCTTTGATATATCCACCTTTATCAGGCAGCTTGGCTTCAGATCACCATGTTTATATTTATGGAGCAGTTCCTGAGTCAACAAGATGTTGTGTACTATATTCCTGCCTTTTACAAAAGTGGATTGGTTCTTGGAGATCAGTATTGGCATTACTCCTCCCAATCTGTTACAAATAATTTTTGTCACCACCTTATAGATTACTGAGCAGCAAGAAATGGGTCTGTAATCAGCAGGTTCTTGAGGTTGGGCCTTCTTGGGGATCGGGCTGATCACTGCCTTGCTGAAGTCCATTGGAATTGCATCTCCGTTGAAGAAGCCTTGTACTGCCTGCACTACACTTCCACCTGTTATGTCCCAGGATTCCTTAAAAAAGTGACTGGAGTATCCATCATGTCCTGGGCTCTTGCTGGATTTGATACTGAACAAAGCTTTGTGCACTTCCTCTTCTGAAACTAGTTTTATCAGTTGCATCTGTTGGTGGACCTTTAGTACAAGCCCCCCGGTTACCGCCTGTGGGTTGATCTTCAATTCAGGCTCAACCTCCCTCCCAAGGTGCTTTGAAAAGAATTGGGTAAGGTGCCCTTCAATGTTGGCTCTTCCTTGTATCACTCTATCTCCATCTGTCATGGTGACAATATGGTTTGAGTAAGTTCTTATCTTCAGCATTGTATAGAATGTGCTCGTAGGTCTGTCACCTCCCTGTATCCACTTCACCTTTGCCTTCTGCTTCAGGAATCTGTACTCAGCCTCCATTTGTTTCATAGCCTCATGTCTGAATTCGGCCTCAAGTTCTTGTTTAAGAGTTGACCCCGGATCCTTTGCAAGTTCCTGTTGAGCCTTGTCCCATTTGTTTTTAGCCAGCTCTGCTCTCTTCCCAATTTCTGAGAATTCATCTTTGTTTAGCTTCCTCAAAGGTGGTTCCAGCAGTTGTAATCTTTGGTAGAGTTGGGTTAGATTTGTTATCTCCCCCATATCCCAGACTGCCTGCACCATAGGTTTGAATCTTGGTGACAGAGTCCACATGTTGTAGAATTTGAAGGGTTTTGCTGTTTTCCTTTGGCTTCCTCCTGCTTTCATCAGCATAGGGAAATGATCAGATATGCCATTCACCATCACATGACAAATCGAATTTGTCAATTTTTCCAGCCATTCTCCGTTGACTAAGGTCCTATCTATCTTGCTGTGGATTCTGTCCTCCCCTTTCCTTTTGTTACACCACGTGTATTGAGGCCCCACTGTTTTCATCTCATACAGTTTTTTCTGGAGGATTGTTGTCTGGAAATCATCTAGTTCTTGCTGTTGAATAGGAGCTCCTCCCATCCTGTCTTCAAAGCTCAGGGGGCTGTTGAAATCCCCCATGATCAGCCATGGCTTATCATCATGTTGTGTGCTTTTCAGAAAGTTCCACAAGCCTCTTCTGTCCTTTGCCTGACTGTTCCCATAGATCATGGTAATGTAGCAAGGCAGGTTCAGGTTTTTTGAACACATTCCATGTCAATCCACTGGTCCCCCTTACTCAGTAATTTGACCTCAAAATAATCTTCTCTCCAGCCTACCCATATCCTTCCACTGTCCACCACTTCACTGTTTGTTATCAGTTTCCATTTAAGTCCCAGGTTTCTCCAAACTTTTTTCTCATTTTCCTTCTTTACTTTAGTTTCAAAAAAGGCCAGGAATCCTACTTCTTGAAGTAAACGGAATTCCCTCACCTATTTTTGCTTTAACCCACTATTTACACCCCTAAGATTCCAAGCCAGTATGTTACTTATCATCAGGGGGATCAGTTAACAACATGAACCCATTTCCTCCATTACCTCCATCATATTTAGCCTTGGCTCTTTCACTTGTGCCCCCCTTCCTGCCGGGTTCCTCAGACTGCTCTTTAACCAGTTTCCCAGCTTTCTTCCTTGTCACTGTGCTGAACTCCTCCTCGTGAATTCCTTTCTGTTCCTTGTCCTCCTGTGTTCTTGTGTTGTTTTGAGTTTTTGTCATCGGGATGTACACTTGTTTCCCCATTGGTTTGGGTTGCTCTCTCCTCCTGCATTTATCACCTTCATGGCCTATTAACGAGCAGAAGCTGCACTTGACTGGGGACCATTCACACACAATTTCTTGGCTCTGAATAACATCATTTTCATCTAAGAAAGGCACTTTTTCAGGGATTTTCTTCCCTATCTGAACATCCACCAGCACTCTTGCATAGTTTAGTCTGTCCATATCTCTAGTAGCCTTATCAAGCTTCAGGGGAGTCCCAATTGGGCTGAGGATGCAGCTCAAAATTTTTGGCTTCCAGTAGACCACATCTAGTTTTGGCAGTTGCAGCCAAACTGGGATTGTCTTTGGAAGCTCTAGGTCAAGATTTTGAGACCATTCCTGGATGATTACAGGTTTATTGTCAAACAAAATCACACCCCTTTCCAGCACCTGATCCTTTTGAGTTTTAAGGGCAAACTTTACCAGAAAAATTCCCGGTCTAGCTAGCCATATCTTCACTATGCTATGCTGCTTCCATACCCTCCGGAAAAAGCCATTCATCACAGCATATGGCGGGAAAGCCCCCAGAATTTTGCACACTATTGTTGTTTCCCAACTCTTTTTGCTTTCTACAACATCTTCCTTTTCTATTTTACCCATAACCATTCCCTCAATTTCAATAGGGGTATAGTATTTTACCTCATCTTGATCTTTCTGATCGAATAGCGCTTTCCACGATCGCTTCTTTTTCTATTAGGTCACCCGTAGAAATTCTATTAGGTCACCCGTAGTACTATTATCCACTGGATCATTAATAGAGACACCCAAAATTTTGACAAATGCCCTGGATGGTTAAGAGAGCAAAGGATCCCTCCAATAAACAATATTAATATTCAATGGTCTCTATAAGAATAATGCCTTAATGGATTGCTTCAATGACATGAATATGTAACCAACACCTCTTAATATATGGTGAGACGAATAATTTTTTGTTTGATCGTCCTAAAATTTTGCGGATGTAGTCGACCCTCTCTTGAACAGTACAACCTATTTCTTGAGCCAACACCCTGCACTAATATCCTATCCAACCCTTGTCCTTTTGATTAGCAAAATAATATGTGTACCTTCTGAATGAAAGTGGTAACATAAATTAAATAATTGTCAGAAAAAAATATTCGAGTGCATAAAGCTATATTACTTACAACAAGTATAAAGACATTAGCATTTGGTTCACTTGGTCACACCTCCATAGGTCTTTAAAGTCAATCCATGGGGTGATGATTTCTCACTTTTGACCGAATACGCATTCATTTTCCAAGAATAAGTATGTGAAGTTCCTTTGGTGTTTGGCCATGAAATCATATAACACCCACATGAAATGTGGTGAATCCTTAATAACCTGTGCCTGTGTGATAAGGGGTTTTGTCTTCTTCGCCTCTTCAACGATCGCCTTAGGTGTTTTAGTGGGGAATCTTTCAAATAACGATACTTTATAGGGTCCGCATAAATGAGGCGACGAGGCCATAGAAGAAACATTTCTTGAGCGGGTCCCACTAGCGTGTAGTCCGGAATTGGTAATAGGGCGTTAACCATCTTGGGATTCTCCATTGAAACTCTGCAAATACCACTACCAATTGGAACAGAATGATAATGTCGCATCGACTCGTGTAGACTTTAGCCAACAAGGTGGAGGGTCCTACCCCTGTCATCAATGTATAGCTCATACAGATACGATTTCTAGATAGCGAGGTAGAAAAACCAATGTAAAATAAATGTAAAACCAAATACTTAGCATGTCTCAAGTGGTCAGATTTACATGTAGCCTAACAAAGGATGTTGTACTTACCCGAGGGAATGAATCGAGCCTCCAATTGATCATGCTTTAACTTCTCCCACACATGTTTAGTAGTTCACAAAACAATATTTAATGTAATAAATATTTGATCAAAATTACAATTAATAAATATTGTCTTACCACTCGTTCCGCGACTTCAATTACGGGAGATTTATCGTATCCACCTTTTTTTATTTTTCCGGCTCTTCAAGAAGATATCACACCTCTCAATTTCATCCACATCGATTGGTGTGACCGATGACCTTGCTTCATCATCGGCCATCCCCCCTCGATGGCAATTTGAACATCCCTTTCAAAACTTTCTTTCACATATTCGAGGGCTACCAATCATATCCCCCCCCCCCCCCCGCGGCTCTTCCGATGTGGAGCTATGTTTTTCAATGCATTACGTTGTTTTTCAGCCCCCGTACCCTACATTAAGATGTCATACCCATGTCAAAACTAAATAAAGGTAATATTAAGGGTCTATTAAAAAATAATTTAAAGGGCTAACATTTTCCTCATTCTCCAAGGTTTTTCTCTTATGGATCTCCCAGCTTTCCTGTTGAATATGTGAATAAGTCAACCATGGAGAATCCCCTTTCTACTTGAGAACATGTAATCTCTAGATAATGTGTACTTGTCTTCTTCTTCAAATCATACAAATTTGTAGAATCCACTCAAACGGCCTCTATTAAAAATAACAAGGGTCTCGAACACATACATTTTATTTATTTAATTTTAACCTTCGATCAAAGAAAAGTGTTTGAAGCATAATTACATAAAATTTGCATATAGCTACCTTGTACTCTGTCCATTGGACGTCTTTGCATTCTTTAGGGGCCTTGTTCCAATTATAATACTTGATACCTTCCCTCGTTCTACCCACCATCCCTACCCAACTCGACCACTTAGCATTCTAAAGTCCTACAATGTGTCCTAGAAATCCCGACCTCTTCCGACCCCTCTTCGTCATCTTCCTCATTGCCTAATGTATGGGAATTTCCTCCGTGTGAACGCATGTGTTCTTCACGAGTTCTTTTCTATTACATTAATCTACCTAGAACCAATCATTATATTCCATTTGTAAATAACTACAATACAATAGATGACATTTCATACAAAAAAAACATTTTAGGATCATAATAACACATACCATCCACCTACAATATAAGAATAACACTCAAAGAACACATGGAGTTAAAACACCCTCATGTACAACAATACCAATACTTTAATATTTACCTTTTTAAAAATAGATGGAGATTAGAAGTTGAAATGATCTATGAAGTCCATGTTTTTCAAGGAATAAACCCTAACAAAAAACCAACCTCTTTTATAGTGATTCTTTAGAGAGTAGGTCAGGTAGATGATGATAACTAGGATTTTTGGTGGTTTAGCAATGTTTAAGTGAATTTAGGAGAGATCTTTGAAGGAATTTGTAGAAGTAGGATGAGGAGGGTTTTTGGGGAGAAAATGAGAGGGAACTCGTGCCCAATCAAATGGGCATTAATTACCTATTTGAAACCTTCCTTCAATGCTATATATTAGACCAAGGATGGATCATAAGTTCTGACCTTGAAACGTGTTTTGGATTAAAGGTTACGAGTTTGTAGCTGTATCCTGTTTATGCTAAATAGAACGGACTAAGTTCCGAACTCGGAACCTTGTCCCAGTATACAAAAACAACTGAAAAACGGTCTTCCATTTAGAAAACCCCCATGAACAATAAGCCCCAAATCCCAAATTGGACAATTCAGATTTGTATGCCAAATTCAATCGATTCCCTATCCAAAACAAATGGGACCTAGGTATCGCGGTGCAAAAGCGGGTGGCAGAGCAAGAAACACCTCAAGTCGTAGTCATCGTCCTTTTCACGAGCCAAGAAACTCCAACCAATTCTTCAACAAAAGTTCCAAATAGAGGTATGTTGATTTTCATCGTAGAAAATGTACAAACCCTAAGGTAATTCGTAGTTTGGATTTAGAGCCCTTATGCCTAGGTCGTTTGCTTAAGATATTTGAGCCCTCAAATTTCGATAACTTATTGTTGCTGGATGAGCCGGTCCATTGTGATGAGGTTTTGAAATTCTATGCTAATTTAGGAAAAATTAATGACAACAAGGACCAAACCATGGTAAATGGCATTACAATACCCATTACCAAATTTACTATTAATGATACCATTAGGAAAACTGGTCCAGGGTTACAGAGGTCACCCTGCTGTGCCCGGTGGCTATGGCTAAGAAGTATTTTAATAGGTCAGGTTCAGGGCCAAGGTAGGCTGAGAGTTATGATGTGGGGGTATTGTATATCGAGGATAGGTTAGTGTATGAGTAGATCTGCCAAACTGTCCTTCCGTTGGGTGGCCATGCTTGTGATCGTACCATTGGAAACCTTATGCTATTATACTACGTGATGGAGAGCAAACCCTGGATATACCATTCTTATGTATATGTTGAAGGCAACGAAGGATAAAAAGAAAGATATTCTGTATGGTGCCTTGATCACTGCGTTGATCAAGAAGTGAAGAGTTTTAACCGCCAACAAATCATTTTGTTTGTAGTACTACGATGGGTCTTGGTTTGACCACAAGTATTTGGTTTTTGATGCGACAAAAAAATGTCTGTCGCACGGTTTTTGGGTCATCCGTTATGACAGCGGAGAGAGGGAGGGATGCTACTATGGGTAGGGAAGAGACATCTTCATCTCGTGAGTAGTGAAAGATTTTTTTATTTACATTTATAGATTTATACTAAATATAATGTGTATTTCATATCTTGTGCTTGTTTTTCTTAGGTAGCTGAGGTTCTTGGATCAATACTTTCAAAAGGTACATGTCTTGCATTCGAAGCAAAGTTAGTGGAACAAATGCAGAGCTTGCAGTGGCCGAAGTGAGACATGAAAAATTCATCGAATCTACAGGTCTCCATATTGAGCTTAGTGACGACGATATGCCAAACTTCAAGCCAGATTATTCGGATGATAATGAAAGTGAAGATGAAGAAGAAAAAGAGGTGAAGGGGGATGCCGAGCCAGAGAAGACCAGAAAATTGAAGCCATGTTTGTGGATGATGTTAGAGATGATGAGTAGATGATGTTTGGATGATAATTTTGGTGGATTTGAACAATTTATAGGTTATTTGGATGATTTATTCTTTAAAACAATAGTGATTTTGTTATTTGTATAATTAGGTTTGAGTTGATTGGATGATTACGCTTAGTAATTTCAATAAAAAAATGTTGACGATTTAAAAAATTATGTTATCAATATTATTATCATTTTAAGTTTATCTAATTTGTCATACAATTACCATAAAGGATACGTCAGTTGTGGATATTTGGTGGATAGAAATTGTCCAAATTAGTTCCAAATGAGGAAGTTGTTCAGTTCTTTGTTAATTTAGGCTAAAATTAGGTTGCAAGCTCGTAAAGATTCTGTCTAGGAAAATGAAACCCCGATCCTGGCCAGTCACAAACTCGAAACTGAGGTTCCAAGCTGGTTCATTCTTTCCTGACCAAAGTTGTTCAAAAACACTTCCTTTTTTCACAATTTTTTTAAGGATGGAAATTTCCTAGCTTGTAAGGACTTCTTTCTAGGAAAATATAACATCGATTCTGATCTGTTACGGATTCCAAGCTCGGACGTACTTTCAGGACCGAAATTGTTCATAAAATGATTCATTTTTTGGTGAATTTATTTATGAAAGACAGAATTGTAGTTATGAGCTCTGAAGGATTTCTGTCTAGGAAAATGAAACACTGATTTTGACCTGTTACGTACTTTCTTGACCGAAGTTGCTAATATAACTCTTCATTTTTTGGTGATTTTTTAAAGAAGGAATGAATTGTAGTTATGAGCTCAAAACGAGTTTTGGACATGCAGAATTTGTAAATCCAAATTCGGTTACGAGTTTGGAACTATAAATTGTGTCTTCAATAAGACATTCGGAATGAGTTACAAGCTCGGAACTGTGGCGATTATGTAAAAAAATCCAAATTGAGTTTCAAAATCAGAAACCTAAATCGATTTCTGGTAACAGATTCTTCCCCTAAATTCAAAATATAAACCACGCGAGAAATACAACGGCATGTTGTCTTTCAATCCCAGTGCAATGATTCATGGGCGTTGGTCCAAATCGACAAGAGGTGGCCGACCAAGGAAATCGGGCTACGAAACAAAGTTCGTTTATCTTAAAGCCCAAACTATGTTTAATACTTTAAGAGATGCTGGGAAATTAATGGACAACTATATTATTGATTTTAATATGTACCATAGCATAGGGTAGCCGACCCCATACTCAATTTTATAGTCAACGCATTCTAAAACTTCTAACTTTAAACGTACCCTCGTACTTTGATGAGCTTTGCCAATTTTATGCATTTTACATGAGGTAGACAGTGGGGGCGGGTATTGGACCAGGGTGAATAGGTATAATGTATAGATTAGACCATGGATTAACATCAAAATCATTGGTTTCTCCTATAAGGGTCTGGAAGATGTGTACCCCCAAGTGGAGGATGGGTCTTTAGATGACGTTTAAAGGGGGAATGGGCACATGATGATGAATATCCTAGTATCGACCTTATTGCTTGCAGTGTGAAATACTTTCAACACAATACTCATGATCTAGGAAGACTGGAACCCTTTAGTCTAAATTATCTCACCATTGACCAACATATTGTGTACGAGATAATAGCTCGGTCCATCGCACCCACTCCCAGTCACATCATTGAGCCCATTTATACGACTCTTATGATGTTCTACTATGTGATTGGGGGCCAAAATAATCCCGAGGCAGTAATTTTTAAGCATATGATGTGGGTTTCATCTTCAAATATGGTAATTAAGAGTCTCCCTTACAACAACTAGATTACGTTGATTTTGAGAAATGTTGAGGGATTGGCTTTTCATGGCGAGGCAAAACCATGGAAGTACTTTGACAAACAGTACTTTGTGAAGAAGAAGTGGATACTCTATGAGCACAAGTGGTGTCGCAAAACACTTGACGCGGCCAAGCCTAGCAACAGAGCAATGGTTGAAGAAGATACATTTATTTATTCAATCACATATTTATGTTAATAATTTTTTATTAATTGTGTTTGGTAAAATTTAATTCTAGAGGAATTTGGCCCAAAATTTATCAAGAGCATGAAGAATTGCTACAAATTGGTTTGTGAAGAGTTGTGCTCATTAAGGGAGCGTTTATGGAAACCCGAACGGAAGCAACATGCATATGAGAGATCTTTTCAAGCTTCAAGGATACCCACCTCAAACGAGGCTCTTCTGTGTGCTACATGTTTGGTTTTGGTTAGGAGTATGTTGGAACTATGTTTTATTCAATAGAAGTGTGTACTAAACTAATTGAATTCTTATGATTATTAAATTCCTAAGATGTGACCCCTAACAATCCCAAGGTCATTTAAAATTTTATTTCAATTGAGGTTGGTTTACATTTTATATTATATGAAGTCTACATAGTGAATTGTATTTGCGAGAAAGGTTCTATGTCATAGACTCGCAAAATGAAAAAGGAATAGGTGATACCATCACTTTTGACCAGTTGTCCCGAACGGGTTCCAGATTCGGAACTAGCTCCCAGCATTTGGCTATCTCCCAAAAACATAACTATTTGATGTACAATCATGTCCTAGATTTTTCCCCTTCTTTTTGACCAACTTCTTCTTGACTTTCTTTTTCTTCTTGGTCATCTTCACTTGGGTATCATCTCGTATTACTTCATTATGGTCCGAGCATCCCAAACGTACAGACAAGCTCGCCTCATCTTCTTCAAGCATTATATCATCGTCAATGAAACCAATCATAACATTTGGACCAAAACCAATGAAATCTTTAAAATCATTTTCTCAATGAAATCCCATTTACCCTCAAGAATAATCTCCCACCAAGGGTCGGCCAGATGTTTTGCGTAGAACATTTAATGAGCTTGTGCGGCCATTATGTATGGATCTTCTCTCCAAGACAACCAACTCCAATCAACTAGAGTGAGTCCCAAGTACTCCATTCTTTGCCCACTATTAACATCTACCCATTCACATTTGTAACCGGGAACTCGCGTTGTCACGTAATCAAACTCCCATATTTCAACTATGATTCCAAAGTAACACGTATTGGCATAGATTGGATTGTTATCGCCTGGCATAGCAACATTTAGTGCCTCTAAAACAACAAAAACTCCACTATTTTGGGAAACACACGCATCATCCACTAATTATGTGGCAAACGCAAAACTGTTGATTTTGTACCCTCCACACAAAAGGACCACTAATTCTACGTGCCTGCCACTTAATCGTTTCAATATGTCTAAAGATCCTCTCGTGACCTCGAAGCCAAGATGCAAATGTTCTAGTGTGTTTTTGCAGAAACTAAGCTTCGTTAAATGTAGGACACACCCCGCGTATCTCATTCATGTGAATCTCGATATATGGAACAACGTCTTCACAGTTCCGAAGTACGTATAGATGGGCATCATATAAATTCTCTGCTTTAGTACCTTGAAGAACCTCTTGGTCATCCAACCACCCTTCAATTATAGAACTCGGAAGCCCCACGAAATCGAACTCCTCCAAATAATCGGTATAGAGCTCTATTACTTCCTTTACCACACTCTGTTACATAATACTTGCATCTAGCCTATATATGTTCTTCACGAAATGTTTAAAAAAAATTATATACTGTTTAAAGGGATTGATCCATCTCAAAAAGATGAGAGCACAAAGCTTGACCTACCTAACCAAATGAATAATCAAATAAACTATTATGTCAAAGAATGAGGGTGGAAAATACATCTCCATCTGGCATAGTACTTCAAGAATCATCGCTTGCAACTGGCCAAGCTTTAGAACACTAATATGTTTGGAAAAAATAGACTTGAAGAAAAAACAAAACATTGTAATGCACAATCTTACATGGGAAGGCAGAGACGACCTTATGGTTATGGCATTCAATTCTTGCATTAAGTTGTGGCAATCATGTGACTTAAGGTCGAACAGCTTCAGCTCATTGAGCAATACACATAAACTTATGTTAAATAAATAATCCCTTGGGACCTTTAGACTTCTCAAGGTTTCGCAAAATGATTTCTACTCTGTTGTAGACATGGAGATATAGGCGGGGGGGAGAAAAAAATCATCATCATTTATGACGGGACCTAGATTCTCTTTAATACTCATCTCAACCATATCAAGTCGGGCATTCAACACATCTTTTATTTTCCCAGGGGTAAATAACAATGTCCCAACCAAAGAATCACGCACATTCTTCTCGATGTGCATTACATCAAGACAATGTCTAAAATGCAAATCCTTCCTATATGGGAGTTGGAAAAAAAATAGAGCATTTCTTCTAGATTCCTTCTACTGAAGATTTCTACTTTCTAATCCCAAAATCATTAGGAAATTCCCTAACTCTTTCAAAAATTTGATCACTCATTAATGGTACCAACGCTGATCGTAACTTGATCTCCCCACTGAACCACTTCTTTGTTGAACGCCATGTGTGCCCTTGAGGAAGAAACCACATGTGCCCCCAGTAAAAAAATTACATTCGTGCTAAAGTTGACAAAATGATGTTTCTTTGTCACACGGGGAACATGCGTAGTGCCCTTTCACCGAATATTCAAACAAATTTCCATAAGTGGGAAAATCTTTTATAGTACAAAACACAATAGGGCTATCAACGTAAATTACTTTTCTAAAAAACCATCATAAGTCTGGACCCCTTGGTTGAACAATGTCACCAAATCATGGACAATAGGATCAAGATATATATATATATATATATATATATATATATATATCATTACCAAGTTTCTTAGGCCTCAAAATTATCATAGACAACAACACATACTTTCGTTTCATTATCAACCATGAGATTGTAGATTCACGAATATTACGGGCTATGAACTATGTGTGTTGCTCATATTACCAAATCGATTCATTCTATCAGTAGATAGGCCAAACTTCAAATGCTAGGGCTCTGTTCCAAAATCAGAGTAAATGGCATCAAGCTTCTTCCACTGCTCATCATCCGACGTATGCCTAATGACATTATCCCCCAGTTAAACTCTATCGCATGCCAATGCAATAACTTAGCATCATCTTTGCAAGAAAACAACTTCTTCAAAAGTGGAATAACTGGAAGATACCATAAAAATTTTGCAGGGTCTTCTTCTTCGAAATGAACCCAACTTTCACACCCACAGAAATTTCACCCTGCTTCAACTTGTATCGAGACTTACCACATACTCAAAAAATTTCTCTATCCTCGTCCTCCTTCCCTCCGTACAACATACAGTAGTTCAGACAAGTATGAATTTATTGCAATTCCAATCCCATTGAACAAAGAATTCTTTTAGCGGCATACGATCTATCAGGCATAATATTACCCTCGGGAAGCAATTTAAGTGTCGCAGTCTTCCCTTTATCGGTCCACCCAAATTTTGCCTTTAAATTCATCATCCTTAAGGTGGCACTAAAAACAGAATGTTTGGACCCATCATACAATGCGCCTTCTTGTTATTATGCAACGCTTCTAGGACCTCGAATTTTCTATGAAATTCTTTAGCAACATCCTCCACCTAAATAAACCCCTTTTACTTTTTACTTTTTACTTTTAACATCTTCACCACTACCTGTCACACCCTCCCCATGCCATATCCAATGAGTATAACTAGTAAGGAAACCTCGCATTACAAGATGTTCATGAAACTTCTTTCTCCCCAAAAATACATCATTCCTACAATCCTTACATTGGCAAAGTGCACACACCACACCATTCTTTGAGGCATGTTCGAAAGCCAACACAATAAATTATTTTACCAAGGGAATATAATTGGGTGAGTTTCTAAGATTGCTACCGATGAATTGAATTATATCCATTAAATGCGCCTACGTACCTACATGGAAATAGCATTTAAACCTATAGGTCATACAAGAAATTTCCACTCAAAAATTATTTCAAACACAAACCCTAATTCAACATATTTGTAACATTCAACACATTAAAATAAGTGCTAGAGTTTGTTATTCCACTTTACATTTTCTTGTAATATTAATTGGCATTAAAATCCTACATTTAGTTCTTGTTCATTCAGTTCAGAGATCTATACAAAATTTTAAAATATGTCAAAGAAGCCGAAACGGTTTCTAGGTTGGAACACCACCCTGACCCAATTACGTACTCGGGACTTCATTCAGTTTTTATTAAGCGATTAACCCGAATGGTTTTGAACTAGGAACTAGTATCAGATCCCATTTTTGTGTTTGGAACTTATATCAATAGAAATCATTTTTGCACAACCGCCTTTAATTGACATTATTAAAGGTGGTTGTATTGTGAACCGCCTTTAATTCGCACTAATGGAAGGCAGTTCTTTGAAAATCGTCTTCCAATTAGATTGAACTGCCTTGATTTTCAAAGGGGTCCCCAAGAAAATAGTTTCGATCTTGGAACCTTCGTCAGAAGGTGGTTCCTGGGAAATTTTACGAAACCTCCTTTGAAGGGCGCCTTTAATAGGTCATTCTCCACTAGTGTTGGCCTTTATGATATGGTAAAATTCTATGTATTTTTTGTGCTTGATTGAAAACCATTATTGGAGAATGTTATTCGTAAGAATGGTAGTAGATTGAAGGTCATATGTAAGGGTGGTAGTTGATTGAAGGCCACTTTGCAATGTAGTAGAAGAGAGTTTTGGTTAGATAAAAATGGGAGAAGAAATAACCAAGTTTTGAAACAAGAAGTGCAACAAGTTCATATGGCACAGACTGTGGGTCCGTTCCACTCAAAAGTTACTTCAAAGCTTAGAGAAATCCCACGAAATGGACTGCGTAATTTTACACGATCTGTGCACTGAAAATGCTCAAGAAAATTCAAGGCAATGTCCTAAGAAACATATCATGAAATTTTTCATGGCCCATGCACTCAAAAGTGTTTATCAAGGTTCAAGACCAAGGCCCAGGAAACAGACTGTTTAAATATACACGGTCTGTGCCAGACACTTGGGCATAGTATGTGTCCAGTGGCACTATTCATGCCTACATGTTGACTAGGGTTTAAATTACTGACTTTTTCTTCTATCTCCTTCCACCTATAAAACCACCTCTTCATCCTTTAGACACATGAGGAATATTTTATGGGTTTCCATTGTACTTTTCTCTTCTTTCTAATATGTTTCAATATGTTCAGCGTCATTAATCCAATTTTTTATGGTTTATTGTAGATTAGAGTATATTAGTAATTGGGAGCATTTGCTAAACATATTTAGTTAGAAATTTGTGAGATTCTTAGATTCTTCCTATCTTTTGTTTTATTATCATTATTACTTGTGTCTATATTTATTATTATGCACTATTAAGGTTAGCATGTACAACTAATTGAGATTATTACATGACTTAGTGTTAGGCTTGAGAGTGAACCCGAGACAAGTTCTTTTTTTATTGTTTTGGTCAAAGGTCAATATGAAGGTTATTTTTAAGAGTGACAACTATGCATGTTTGTTTGTTATTTGATTAGATTAGTATTGAATGTATGATTGGGTTAGTCTATGGACAACGGGTGAGTTACGAGCAATTGGGTCAGTAATCTTTTGTCACCATGGGGTCATAGGTTAATCCTGAAGGTCATATTTCATGTTTTTGGGTGGACAATTATTTTAGGGGGTAATAGATGAGGTACTAATGTTCTAAGTACCACAAAAGTGGTTTATAATGGGTATTCACGGTGAGTATGGGTGAGGCATGCTACTCTGGGTTTAATTTATTGTGCGTTGTCGGGTTTATTAACCCCGATAGTGAGGTCTAGTGATGGTGGTGTAAAGGGCACTGATAGCTATGTTCAGAGGAGATGAGAGATTGAGGAGGGGGCAGACCAAGGGAGTGACATTCCAGTGGGAGTTCACGTGAATCAATCTCTCCACATTGTGTGATCGAGCATAGATTACACTACTAGAATTCCACCCCCCCCCCGGTTGTAAATGACTATTTACAACAAATATTTATGTGGTTGTAAAGTGGTTGTAAAGTGGTTGTAATAGGCATGGTTGTAGTTGACATTTTTTAATTCAAAAGCTCATCATGGATGAGCCGGGGTTGTTTTAATGGATCCCCAAACCATCTATAAGTCAAAAGAGTGAGGTTTTACAAAAGTTCAATGTGATTGACCATACAAAGAACCCTAATGTAAATCGAATTATGGAATATTGTAGTATGTGATTCCACTGCATAATCCTCCACCCCTGTGTGAAATTAAGAGTGGCCAGACAGACCACAAATCCATAAAACTAACTACAGTTTCTAACATGGCCTTTGTATCCTTGTCTTCCGGAACTGAGGGAATAGATAATCTTGTCTGAGAATGAATTGGAAGTGTTGATGGTGTCTTGTTTGATCAAATGAGGTGCAACCTTTGTTCTTTATCGCCAACTTGGATAGCAAATCCGCAGCTCGGTTTGCTTCCCTAAAAGTGTGTTGAAATTGAAAACATGCTTCAAGTTTGGTGGCCATAATCTTCCTGTACAGATGTATCAATCTCCATGGAGGCTTAGCTTCTGCCCTGATTATAACCACTGCAAGCTTGGAATCTGTTTCAATAATGATACTTGCGGATGGAACGTTTGCAGCCGCCCACTTCATACCTGTAAGAACAACTATTAGTTCAGCATGCATGACTGATGATAGCCCTTCATCGAAGTAACCAGAGATAGTATGAATCAAGTTAGCGGATGGAGATCTCACAACACAACCAAAGCCACAGTTAGTTGGATTAAAAGAAGCATCACAGTTAATCTTTATATCGTTCAATGGAGGAACCCATCTAACAGTACTAATTACCAATCTGGACCTTTTCTGTAACGGTGGAATCATCTCATTAGAGCAGAAGGATGAGTCGTTCGATAGGAAATGCAGATCCTTGTGTACGGAATATAAAGAGAAGGAAAAAGATGATACCGACTTCCAAATCATGTCAGCATTGAAATCAATGTTTTGATATAACTTCTTATTCCTTGCCTTCTATAGTTCCCACATGATTATCATTGGAAGATTGCACAACATGGAAAATCTTAACTAGGAACAACCGGTTGCTGACCAGTAGTGCTGAAATCTTGAAGATACTGATCGGCATGGTCTATGTTGTATATTCACCAGAACATGGAATTTAATCCAAACCATCTCAGCCACAGCACAGGATTTTTAAAAATGACCTACTGAATCAATATTGTCACAATTCGGGTATTTTGAAGCCAACTGAAAACCCATTCTCATCAGGATATTATCAAAAACTATGGCATTAATCAATAATTTCCAAACAAAGATGGATATCTTGTTTGGAATTATTGAGTTCCATATCTTTGAAAGCAGATTAATAGTAGGT
>JAULKM010148095.1:0-17532 GCA_032355605.1 Rubia tinctorum | reverse complement strand
GTTTTGGTAATGGAGAATCTCCTCTTTAATCGAAACATTACAAAACTGTATGATCTGAAAGGTTCTGCTCGATCACGGTATAATTCAGATTCAAGCGGAAGCAATAAGGTTCTTCTAGATCAAAATTTGTTAGAGGCAATGCCAACCTCTCCAATATTTGTGGGAACCAAAGCAAAGCGGTTGCTGGAGAGAGCTGTGTGGAATGATACTGCATTTCTCGCTGTAAGTTTCTTCGTTACCGTTGCTATCTGTCTGTATGCTTATTTTGTTTCTTAACTCATCATATCTCTATTTTGATGATTCTCAAGTTACGTTGTAATTTTTTGCTATCTGTATTCTGTTATGCGGCTTAGTGGGAAAATCCCATTACATGTAATTTGTAAATTAATCTTGTTTTGGTTGTATATCGTGATTCTGGTGCAGTCTATCGATGTTATGGATTACTCCTTATTAGTTGGGCTGGATGAGGAGAAGCATGAGCTGGTACTGGGCATTATCGATTTCATGAGACAGTACACGTGGGACAAACATCTCGAGACCTGGGTGAAGGCATCAGGCATTCTTGGGGGCCCAAAGAATGCCACTCCAACTGTGATATCTCCAGTCCAATACAAGAAAAGATTCAGGAAAGCAATGTCAACTTATTTTCTGATGTTGCCAGATCAGTGGTCTACCCCCACTGTTATTCCTACTCACTCCCAATCTGATGAGCAATTCGAAGAGAGTTGATTAGGTTCTCAGAAGATCTGTAAGTAAAAAAGTTATTCTCCTTCCTGAATGTAGAGTGTAGGCATCGTAAATTGTTCATTGTGTTTGAATGCAAAGGAAGGAAATTTTTTGTGGATGGGAAAGCATTGCTGCAGACATGAAAAAAATTGTATGTGAATAATATTTATAGGTGCAGTTTAGCGTTTTTGATGCTCCGGATTTGTGTTTTTGATGTTCCGGGTTCAAATCGCTTCTACACTGGATTCCCTCCATTCGATATCGTCATTTTTAATAGTCATGAGCAGTAGAAATGTAACGTTTTTATGCATGACGAGAAGGTAGAGGTATACAGCTTTTATTACTCCTCCGTCCCAACCGAATTTGCGTACTTTTTATTATGTTTGTTGCAAATCTACACACTCACTAGTGGAGAAAGGGTGATTAAATGTACATGATCTGCCTTTGATTGAGATTCGAAAGAGGTTTCGAACTCGGAACTCTTTCCCAAATCACCTCTTCACCCTTTCAATTTAAAGGCGGGTTTTAATCAATTAAAGGGGGTTATGCCTTTAATGAATGTCGATTAAAGGCATACAACCGCTTTTAATTGGGTGCCTTTGATTGAGTTCTCATTTACTATATAAATGGAAAATCTAAAGCCTTGTATTTTTTCTCAGATTTTTTCCAGTATACCAGTGTAAACCCTCATTAGGTTGGCACCCAAACCCTCTCCCTCACATTAGAATTCAGCATCCCTTCCCCTGTAAACCAGATCTCCCCCACCCCCAGTAAACCCCCGACCCTGCGCCCTCCCCCACCTTCCCCCCTCAGCCTTCATTCACCCCTACGCTACTGGACAATGGAGATCGATTGCCACCGCGCTACAAGAGATGATTCTGTCGCTCGCCGTGTTTGGTTGCTCATTGACGTTTGCTCACTGTTGGAGACGATTGCCACTACTCGTTGCTGGAGACGCTTCCGCCGCTTGCGGCCCCACTAGAGATTGTTTGCCCACTGTTGTCGCTCGCCGCGTCGTTGGAGACGCCTCTGCCGCCAATCGATTGCAGTGCTCTGTTTGTAGCATCGCTGTTACTGTGTAATTTTTTTCTCTATTTGGAGATGCCTCCGGATCTACCTTAATACTGTGTCTTTTGTTTGGTGTATGTTATTACTACTCTGTCGAAGAAGGCCATGAGCTGCTGGAAAACCTAAGGTTTCCCGCAGTTATTTTTTAAAAAACAGGTCAGAAACAGGTTCCGAATTCGGAACCTATTTCGGACGCTAATTAAAGGCGGTTCTCGAAAAAAGAAAACTTCAACAAGTAAAAAGACATGAAAACTCCTAAAAGCTTAGAATATTACAATTGGGTTCAGTCCATTCCTAAGCCCTAGATACTCCCTTCATAAGGAGTGTTCATAAAACTCCTAAAAGATTAGATTATTACAATTGGGCTCAGTCCACTCCTAAGCCCTAGATACTCCCTTAACGGTCGAGCTCCACTTGTTCTCTTCAAATTTGGCCGCCGCTCTCCGTCAATCCCAACGACGAGATGGAGGGTTCCCAACGTCTTCGATGAAGAAGAAATAAATGCAGGAAAAGAAAGAAAATAAAATAAAAATAAGGGGTTTGAAGGGTATAAATGTAATTCTTTTTTTTTTCATTTTAAATTTTTTTTCCAGAAGGGTAAAATTGTATTTTACCAAAATTTGGCCAAAATATGCCGGAATTGGTAAAATTGCCCTTACATCAACTATCTAAGCTCATATTTGCACTTTCAATTACCAAAAGGTTATACTGTCCCTGTTTGACAGAGCTGAGCTTATAAGCAAATCTGGTTTATTTTGAAAGCGGGGGGAGACTAACTTCTTGTTTTCCTCCAAAAATAGCTCATGCTTTCAAAATAACTTTTCTTAGCACTTTACCAAACACTAAAAAGTTTTTTTGCTTATAAGCTAAACAACTTATGACCTAAGCCAAATAGAGTCATTGACACTTATGTCAATTAGGCAGGATTATACAAACACTTTTCTCTTATATTTATTTTCGACGAGATAGTATTCTTCCATATTTTGAGGTAAAATTTTCTTGATAACTTTTAGCTTACTATTTTTTGAAGACAAGAATTTAATTAAATATTTTCCAACACCAATAGAATAAAGTTTACTAAAATCTGGTCCAACCGGTTCTAAAAAATGACTTACCGGTCCGGTTCTCGTCCAAGATTTTTTATGATTCTGGTTCTGGTTCTCGGTTCGGTCCAGCTTGGTCTTGGACCGACGAACATCCCTACCCTTCATCATCCTCATTAATACACTGCCCTCTTCTTTTCATCAATCTTTCTCCCCCACTTTCTTTTTACCACCCCTTCCTCTACCTTCCTTCCTTCATCTTCCTTCATCCGCTTTCTACTTCCTCCGTCCTTCGCTGCCTTTTCCAAATCTACCGTCTCTCCATATCCCTCTTCTAACTTCACGCAAGCGCCTCTCTATATCCCTCATCTGCTTAAAAAATGAGTACCTTTTAAACATTTTCTTTCAATGATGTTTGTGTTGCTTCGTTGGATACCGTGAAGAAGAGTACCAAGTCAGGCTACAAGAAATGAGACTTGGTCCAGTCTAGATATTCCATCTGGGGAATACCTCGTTGGTGACAGTTCCTATAATGATGAGTATGCTTGAGCGGCATTTCAAAGTTATGGCGAAGAAGAACTTTGTTCACTCATGCATGCGAATAAATCTTCCTCCGGGTTTTTGATTTTATTTGGGGGGTTTGGTTGTTCCTAAGGTCGAAGAAGACAAAGATTGGATAAGGAGAGGCTGAAGCAGCTGAAGAAGGCAAGGACAAATTAGACATTTCACGTCATTAAAATTAAAAGTAAAACTCTCTTTCTGCAGATTCCTCTGGGACGGAGGGAAGATTATCTGGGATAGATAAATATTCTCACTTGAGCATGCCAAGCATGCTGTTTCATGCCTTGAGTATCTTTGTCGCAGATTGTTTGCTGATGGCAATCGTTTCTTGCACAATTTCTATAAGAATTGTTTTGGTTTTGGCGGCACTCTCAGATTCCAATGCAAATTATAGTATTGTGAGAGGCTTGGAATACGTTGACTATTTGCATAGGTATAAAGTGGATAGTTAATTCCCAAGTTATTCTGACTTGGCGGTACCATTGTTTGTTGACTGCCAAGTCCATTTATTAAGGTGACGTAGTTACTACTGCATGGCATTGATAAAATGAGATTATTTTCTTCACTATTGAAAATCGCTCGGATAAGACTTTCTTTCTAATAACTTGTGCCTCCCAATTTAAGTGGTTCATAGTTAGGTTTTTTGCGAAAGATAAAAGAAGGGATTGGGTTTTTGGGTTGCCGATACGTGGTAACCAAGGATCATGTTTAATATTCGTAGTCCCCCCATATCCGATATACTTTCAAAACCCTAGCTTCAGTATTAGACTTCCTTCTAGAATGGATCGCCATGTATATAAAAGATCATAGCCAAGATCGGCTTCTAGGAAAGACTATGATGGGAAATACTTGGATTTGATAACCTTCGCTACCATGGAAGTTGAGTTTCTAAGTATTCTCCAAGCATGTTTTCCTAAAATTGCAGTGTTGAACATCTTCAGGTCTTTGAAGCCCAGTCCACCCAACTCTTTTGGTAAGTATAATTGGTACAATTGGGCCCAATGTATCTTCTTTTTTTGTGGAGTGCTCCCCTACCAATACCTTGCATATGTTTTATGAATATTCTCTACTGGATTGTCAGGAAACATGAAGCAAGACATTGTAGGTGGGGATAGATGGTAAAACCACTTTGATAAGCACTTCCTTTTCTCCTTCATATAGTTGTTAGGGTCCCAACTTTCAACCTTTTTCTCGTTCATGTCTTTTAGCATTTCCAAGGATGCTGACTTGGATCGCTCAAAGAATATTGGAAGTCCTAGATACTTCTCATGGTTTACTGTTTTCGGAATCTGTAATATAGATAAAACTCTGGGTTTTTCAATATCCGAAGTACTTGGGCTGAACACAGCAGAGGATTTATCAAAGTTTATCTTCTCCACTAAAGAAATTCCAAATAAGTGTAGAATGTCATTTAAGATACTTGATTCATGTGCGGTAGCCTCTCATAATATTAATGTGTCATTGGCAAATAGGAGATGAGATATAATTGGAGCCGATATAGCTTTCTTTAACCCATGAAGATCATGTCTTTGCACAATTTCCTGTAACATTTGAGCGAATACTTCTCCACAAATGATGAGTAGGTATGGGGATAATGGATCGCCCTACCTAATTCCTCTAGATGGTATTACCCTGCCAAATTTCTTCCTCTTAAGAATGAACGATATTTTCACCATTGATATGATGTTTTCAATCAACTGGACAAAAACAGGGTCAAAACCTATTCTTATGAAAATCTTGAGGAGAAAGGGCCATTCAATTCTGTTAAATGTTTTAATCATGTCTAGATTAATGAACATATAATCCATACGTTCTATTCTCCTCCTCCTAAAAGTGGTGGACCTCATGCGGAATTAGCACATTTCTTGTGATTAACAGGTTCTTGATAAGAGCACTTTGGTGGCTTGAGATGACGGTGGCTTGAGATGACAGTGTCTAATACCTTCTCCAGTCTATTAGATAATTATTTTGAGACTATTCGATACACCATATTGCATAAACTAATAGGATCGCCCTACCTAAGTCCTCTGGAGGGTATTACCCTGCCAAATTGCTTCCTCTTAAGCATGAACGAGATTTTCACCGTTGATATGCAGTTTTCAATCAACTGGACAAAAACAGGGTCAAAACCCATTCTTATGAGAATCTTGAGGAGAAAGGGCCATTTGATTCTTTTAAAAGCTTTACTCATGTATAACTTGATGAACATATAATCCATACGTCCTATTCTTCTCCTCCTAAAAGTGGTGGACCTCATGCGCAATCAGTACATTGCCTGTGATTAATCTGTTCTTGACAAGAGTACTTTGGTGGCTTGAGATGACAGTGTCTAATTCCTCCTCCAGTCTATTAGATAATTATTTTGAGGTTATTCGATACACCATATTGCATTAACTAATAGGTTTGAATTGTGTAACGTCCTTCAGCTTTTTGACTTTTGGAATATGCACCACGTTAGTATCATTTATAGATTGCGTTGATTTTCCTTCATTTAGATAATGTAGTTCCTCAAAAGGGACTTTGGCTCCCATAATATTCCTATACTTTTGAAAAAAACATCGGTGGCATTCCATCTGGACCAAAGGCTTTGTTTGGGCCATATTATTAAGAGCTAGAATGATTTCCCCTTTAGTGTACGGTCTATTTAGTATGTCATTCATCTCCCATGTGACTCATTGAGTCACTTTTGACATTAACTGATCAATAACATATGAAGGAGGATTTGAACTTTCAAAGAGATCATGGAAGTGATCAGAAATGATTTTTGCCATATCCTGCTCTCTCGTACACCATTGCCCTTTCCTATCCTTAAGGCCATAAATGGTATTTCTTTGTTTCGGCTTGTTGGCAAAAGCATGGAAGAAGCTATTATTTCTATCCCCCTTCTCAAGTCAGTGTTGTTTAGCTCTTTGTTTCCTTTTCATCTCCTCAATGTCCAATTGGTACTCGAGTTTTTTTTATTACCACTATATGTTGTATTTATGAGGTAATAGGCCCTTGTTGAAGATTCTGCGCCTGCTTGGAAAGTAATACCTTCTGTTTTTGTTGATTTTTTAATTCAAATTTGGTAAAAGAGGATAAACTTTCTTAGCATTCCTTTTATAGCAGTTGGGAAATCTACAGTTGTGTCATTCTAAGAATATTGCACCATATCTTGGCATTTGGATGATTGGGTCCAGTCGTTCTCAAATATGAAAGACCTATGCTGATGAATTGATGTCTCTAGGTTGAGATCTTATACGTACAAAGATAGGTACATGGTCAGATTGATGACTAAATAAGTGTGTTAGCATTGGAACTGGGAAAGCGCTTTGCTAGTTGGGTGTTGCTACAGGCTATCTAACCTGGGCATGACTGTACGAGAATTTTTTGAGTCCCAAAACCATGTATATGCGTATCCCTCGTATCCCAAGTCGGTTTAATTACATTGGATTAAAGCTAGTCTAAAGGCAATAATTTGGCCTGAAGGCCGTCTTTTAGAGCTTTGAAATTCTCATTGGTGAAAAACTTCATTATAGTCTCCAATGAACATCCACGGTAGGTTTGGGTTATTATCAAGTTATGAGATTTTATTTTATTGGAGATGGCGTTTGTGGGTTTCTGGCTTTTCATATACTCATGTAATACTATAGATAAAATCAGTGGATGAATCTTTTTCCATAAAGTCAATATAATAAAAAGAATTGTTCAAAACTGAAACATCTATGTCTTTATTCCATAACAAGGTGGGGTCCCCTTAATTTCCATTAAAGTCAACAGTGGCTCCATGTAACTCCAGGGTGTCTTTTATTTGCAACATTTTAACTGAAGGAAATAAAATTTGAGAGGAATTTTTTCTAGGATGATCTCGTGGATGTCTAATTGCATGATTATGTGACAACCCCTAACAATTCCAACTTAGTATACTCATGGGCGTCGGCGGGACTAGCTCTTGCCAGCTGCTGTCGCTGGTCCAGTAGTGGAATGACCCACTAAAAAAAGCAATCCTCTAGGAAAGGTCGGTCTTGTGAGTCTTTTCAACACTCTGTCCCGTTTCCTCTATCTGCTCATCAATTTCCAATTTTCTTTTAACACACAAAGAAAACTATGCTTGGGTTGGTGAATATTGAGAGATTAGCCCAACTGTCTAAATAGGCCTATTAAATAATTAAGAGTTACATTGAGGGCCGCAATTTACACTATTTGACTTGCTCTCTATTTCCTTCTGAAGTACTCCCTCCGTCCTAACTCAAATAGCACACTTTCCATTTTGGGTTGTCCCACCCTAAATTGCACAAGCTGAAACTTGCCAATTTTAGCCAGTTTGACCAGGTCTGAAAAGTTCAAAATATCCCTGGGGTTGGCAGAAATTACTGGGCAATTGGAGTAAATAAAATCTGATTAGGGAAAAGGCTTTAAGTTGTCAAGCCCAAAGCCTTACGCGTGCCTGCTTAACACGCGGCTCTATGTCTTCACGTGAATACCGAATGCTGCCTCCCACTTTACTCCATCTCCTATGCTTTCCCCTTTTTCACTCCCCAACGCTCATCTTGACTCTCCATTTACTCACTTTCAACGCTCCATCTACCTCTGATCTGTCTTCGAATTTGTTTTTAAAGTTGTATTATATGTTGGCTGTCTTCCAAATTCGTAGCTCTCCTTCACAACATCTCTTCTTGTCTTTGAAAACTAAACGGTAATGAACTCGTTTTTGTTCGAAACCCTTTTCCCCTTTATGTGTTTTGATGAAAACCCTAGTTTCGAACCAATTTTTTTGAACCACAGGTTATATTTTCCCAATTTTTCTACCGATCTGCGTGATTATTGAACTTCTATACTGGAATCATTTACATTTTGGTTGTGGGTTATTCTACTGCTGTGTTCTTGGTGGTCATGCGTTGGTTTGGAATGTTTTTTTCCTTTTTGAAATGGTCAAATATGCATTTTTCATGTGTCGGATCTAATGGTTTTTTGCTCTTTTGAAGTTTATGTGTACCCATTTTTCGTTACTGTGGAGGTTTGAAATCTGGTGGAGATTGGTTATGTGAACTGGGTTGATGTTTTTTCGGAACTTTTCTCTGAGTTGTTGTTGTTGACATGCTTTTATGTGACCTCACTTTAGGGTTCTTGTTGTTCATAATTTTTTTGTGACCTTACGCCTGAGTTCTTGCTGTTGACCTGCTTGTTTGTGACCTCAGTTTAGGGTTCCCGATTTTGACCTTTTTTGTGACCTGAAATCTAAGTTTTTGTTGCTGTTGACTGGCTTCTAGTTGTGACCTACTTCAGAGTTGTTCCTTTTGAGAAATTATTTTGGTTACCTATTCCAAATCTGTTTGTATTATGGCTTTCTCATTTCAGCTTAATGGTAAATATTTGTTATGCTTCTGCTGTGTGTTGTGTCCAAGCGTTTGTTCTCCGTTTTTTGGTTTGGCATGTTCTGATGTCCTGTTTTAAACCTTGTGTTGGAAATATTTTTATTATGCTTTGCTTATCAGTCTATAAAGATTTTGCATTCATGTAAAGGTTGTAAATCATGTGCAGCTTGGTTATCGTCCTGGGTTGATGTTTTCTAGTGAACTTATCCTTGTGATCTTGCTGTTGAATGCATTTATGTGACCCTAACTCGGGGGTCTTGGAACCCTGAAATTTTTGGCCACCAAGCTTCTGAGTTCCTGCTTTTAACTTATTCGTTTGTGACCTCAGTTTAAGGTTCTTGCTATTGACCTTTTTTTGTGACCTCACTCCTGAGTTGTTCATGTTTACTAACTTCTTTGTTGACTAGCTTGTTCCTTTAGACATTTTTATTATTTTTTCCAGAACTGTAACTATCATGGGTTTTTTTAGATAACCGGTAGATTTGTGACTTACAAATTTGTCTTTTAATTTTTTTCATTGGTTAGAAAATCACAGCCTGTGATCCTCATTATGGGTAGCCGTGACTGGGCTAAGGCTGGCCAAGTAACCACCAACCCTAGCAAACCCACGACAATCACTGAGAAGGTCCCATCTGATGAACACCACTATTCACAGCCTGATTTAGACTCCCTCAGCTGGAGTGATTCCTGTTCAGAAATACCTATTGCAACTCACTTCAGCCCCATTCATTTCTCTGAATGGCCCGTGGATTCAGACGATTCTGAATCACAGTTTGAATGGCAGAAAACATACGTCGTGGTGGGTCTGAAAGCCCTGAGTTACCCCCTGACATTGAACCTACAAAGTATCACAGCGTGAAGTTTGGTGAACCCTGGTTCTATGAGACATGGTCTTGTTATTTTCCTGAAAATTGGCCTAAAAAGGAGAGGTCCAAGAGGAATTTCCAGTTTGGCATATGTGATATGTCTGCTATGGAAGCCGGTGGTTGGATTTGCCCTAAAGGGAAAAACAGAGGCAAGCAAGGCTGCCAATTCTGGTTGTATATTTCCTGACTTTCAATTTTTCACCAATGCTATAATGCAATTTATGCTTTATAATATTTGTTCAATGATTGAATTTTTTTAATGATCAATGCAGGTCCCAAGTGATTTGAATGCTGAAACCAGTTGCCATGCCTCTGAGTTCAATGATGTTGAACCATAGCTCTATGGGCAGGAGTAACTTATTATTGGCGGATAGTGCTGAATGTTTTCGATTAGTTACTCCTACACTATTTTAATTGGGGACTGTTTGAAACTGTGGACTCTTTTCATTTTGGGTGACTGATTTAACTATGGACTGTCTATACTGCTTGAAACTATTGAGTTTTTTAACCATGCACTCTGTTCATTCTGGAATGTGTTAATTCAGGACTGTGTCACTAAGCCATATTACGCTGAATGTTGTCGCATGTGTACATTCTGGTGATAAGTATTTAATTTTGTACAACTAGCTCTTGGTGTGTAAATGTTGTGCTAGAGGTCATTGTCTTCTGACTGTTTGAAATCACAGCCTGGATATTGAAAACAATCACAGTCATGCATGCAATGTGTTCATAACCTGATTAGTAAACAATCGATGATAAAGATGTGATGTATAAGGTTACCTTATATGCAGCCATGCCTTTTGGTCTCTAAACCATTTAGATCTTGGCGGGGCATATTGATATCTAGCCATGTATGGTAATGGTTGTTAAACTATTAACATCATGGCGGGGCATTGATGTGATTGAAAAACAACATGAGATTGTAATGGTTCTAGACCTAGTTGCAACCTGTAGTGATGATAATACATATTGTACAACATAGATGCAACCATGTTTTGGTTATCGAAACATTAGGATGGCATCTACATGTGTTTTGTACTTCACAGTGTCAAGTCTGTTTGGTGTGCTCAATCATTTGTTGCATTAAATTTCTGATTTCATTTTTAGCATTCCTGACTTTGGGTTTGAAACTAGTCATAGTGCATCAAAAATTTAAACATACATTGCATTTTACTGAAATTTGCATTACCTTTTACAAAATACATCAAAAAGGGAAACTAATGTCCCCATATTACAAAAGGCTGCCCTATAAACATGTCTGTGCTCTGAGGGTTTTGGTAAATGAGGTCTATTTTCCTAGGAAAATGAGGTCTATCTACAGCTCCTAATAAACCTTCTAAGTTCCTCTGAGGGTTTTAATTCTGGTAAGTGTCACTATTCACCGATACTGTTCACTGTACACTTTATGTCCAATTCTGCAGCTTTAGGGTCAGTTTAAAGGTACTTTTTCACTATTAAAGAATAACACCAAAAACTCTCTCTGCAATATAAGTTGGGATGGAGGGAGTACATATTTCTCATTTTATCAAATTTCTTCCACAGTGATTCCGGCGTTGCCACCACCTCCTCTTTTCCTAGTCGACTAGTTCCAAAATCATGCTCCTTCACCAGCTGTCAACGAGTCTCCTCCATATCTTAGTTTGGCTGGCACCTTTCCTCCTCCACGTTTGGCCGGCGTTTGACTTCTTCCACAATTGGTCGGGATCCCATAATTGCTCATTGATAGCACAGAGGTTATCATTCTTTGGTTCAGAGTCTCTGACGAACTGAGATTTTTGCAGGAAGCTCGGCGCAGTTGGCCGTGAGGTGTCACCACCAATTGGGTTCAAATCCGACATCTAATTCTTCAATTAAGGGGATGACATCCCTACGAAGTTGATGGGGTGCGCTGACAATTCCTGGATAGTGCACAAATACATGGCTACTGATGCGTTCACGCTCGAGCTCCTTGATCGTAGCCTGCAAGAAGACCAATGCTTGGGAATCTCAGGGTTAAATCCTCTGAATCTTAAGTCACCAAAAAGTATAAGCACTGTATAAAGACTGAATGCCTTAGAAATGAATTCGTATCTGTTATTTATACTACATCACCTTAGTAGTATTTTACCCTCAATGTAATGCTTAATGATCCAATAAATATGATATTAATTACTACCGTTTCATCCCCATTTGGGTCGATCAATAAAGTCCCATTATATAACTTGGGCTAAATCCTTATCAAAAACCCCTTGAAAACTATATATTTACTCAAGGACACAGAGCTTCGAGGTGATATATTGAAAACCTCCGAGGTGGTGATTTGTAGATTCGACCTAATCAACGTTCGAGGTGAAATCATTCAAGCATCATTAGAACTTTGAGTTGGTATCCATTTTTCTCATTCTTAAACCCTAGCATCATATGAGAAGGAGTGCGTGCTCATTCACCTTTGTGTATTGGCGCATGAAGGTCGGCATATTCTAAAAGGCATGAAAATATTCTCGCATCGTTTCAATTTATTTTTTATTTTTTTTAAAGATAATGATTACCATTTTCGACATTTCAGGCTTCTTAACTGCCCCTTTTCATTTTAACTTCCCTTCATTTTATTTACAGGTGCTTCACAGAAGGAGTTATCTTCCCAAGCTCTCTCAAATTTCCTCTAGTCATGTTCTTCATCTTCTAGCAATCCCTTCTCAGAAACCAGTAAGTTCCGATGCTCATTACCCCCCAGATGTAGACTTCCAACCTCTAAAGGCTGGTGAATCCCCTGACAACCTCCATGAAAAGAGGTCAATCATTTTCCTTAAACATCTTTGCTCGGGATTTTGTTTCTCCTTCCCTTCACTATTCTCTAAGCTCCTCAAAGAGTTCAAAGTTAATCTGGCACAAGTGTATCCCAAAGTTCTATGGTTTTAATTATGTTTCTGACAAGATGTCACAAATTTGGGATCAAGCCAAAGTATAAGTTTCCAAGACCGCTATATAGTGTGTCTTACAATGGAAATTTCATGGAGAACATTGTCACACTCACTGGAAGGGAAACAGAACAAAAGGTCTTCATTATTCCTTCTCATTCGGGTAAATGGAAGAGTCAGAGGAAATGACTTACTTTCGATTGCACCAGATACAAGATTCCTTAATGTAACTAGGATATAAAGGTCGAGTCCTCGAAGGGGGGAAATATTCTTACCCTAGTAATCTCGAGAACGATAAGAGGCGTCTTCTAGCCTCATCCTTGAATTATAAATCTTTTTCCAATCCTAACAAGACTATTGGCGGTTTCATCTGGTCACCCAAATTTATAAAGAGTTCATGTATCAAAAGTTATGAAAAAGTAGAATACATTCCAATCCATAAGATCCCCCTCTCGAGGATAATCCTAAAAAAGCAGGAAGCAAAAAAGAGTCATTGTGGACCCATATCAGGAACCCCCTCTTCAGACTTCTCCTAGTGATTTTAGACCCTCAGAAGTCTCCGAAGGTGTGAATAAGTTATGCTACTTCATTTCTTTCTTCTTTTGCTTATTATTTATAACCTTAGTTTCTTTCTTTTCTTATTGGGCCTCGGTTCAGCTCTAGTCCCGAAGAAAGGATGTAAAAGTGGTAAGAAAGATGGCCCTTTCACCCCCTCAAACTAGACATCCACCATTCCTCCGGTGGATGTTGAAAAGACCATCAAGGATAAGAGGTCGGATGCTAACATTTCCTCTTCAAAGAAGAATCAACATAAAAATAGAAGACAGCAGTGGCTGGGTTCCACCCACTCCTCATCAGGCTAACCCACAGACTCCTTCCTCGGATATTATCACAACTACCTTGAGTGTCTCTGTTATCGACGGGCAGGCCCTCGAGACCTTTGTCTGCTATCCTCAAGTTAATTTCTTTTTCTCTTTCCCTTTTTTATATGTATCCTTAACTCTGCTACTAAACTTCTTATGTTTGCAACTAATTTTCCTATTAGGCGTCTCAACAGCTTGGCCTAATAACCCAGAAATATTTTCCCTCTTGCAAGTGTTGGGTTCTGATTATGTCCAACTGCACGAGAGGATCAAATAAAAAGACATTGAAAACTCCAACTGGTGAAGGCACTCGAGGCCTCAAAAAAAATAAAGTTCTTGGACTCGCAGCTAATAACAAGAAGGCCACCCTTGACAAAGAGGCCCTCGAACAAAGGGTAAAGGCGGCTGAAGACCCTAAGGCTCAAGCTCTTCTGCTTGAGGCATTCAAGGAGAAGTTAATGAATAGCACAGAGCTATTTGATTTCTTTGTCGAGCTCCTTGAATTGATGAAGAAGCTCGGTTGTAGCCTTCTGATGGAGGAAGGATGGAAATCAAGGTTAGCTCCCTCCTTGTCCAAGGATGATATTAAATTCTTGGAATCCTTCGTCCAGCCTGATCTTGTGGACACTCTAGATGGAAAATGGGATGAGGCGGTCAAGAGGGGCATCTTGATTTTTTCCTTGTTGACTTTCTTGAATTATAGAGGGTGCTTTCACACACCTGAGGGGATTCGAGGTCTCACCCCTGAGAAGGTGACCGCTGGTGTGATTCAACAACCAGCTACACGGGAGATAGCTGTGGAAAACCAGGCTCAAACTACTGTCGAGGAGGATGTTGATAAGGTAGGGCAAAATTTAAAGTTTGCCTGTTTTGACATGCTTTTGTAATTTTACTTTTAAATGAAGAAGATGTTCTAATTACTTACAGCTTCCTCATTTTAAATTATTTTTTCTCCTAGTGTAAATCACTGATAAGGCGGCTGGAATGCATTTACAAGGAACTTTACGATACTCGAATAGAGCTGAACGAAACCAGCGAGCATCTAATGAAGTCAATGCTCGACCTCGCTAAATGTAATGGCTAAAATGACTCTCTTCATAAGGAAAATCATCAACTTAAGGAATAGTTCAAACTATGGAATAAGGGTGATCATCCTTCCTTTAAGAGCTTACTAGAGAATTGCAAGGCCAAAAAGTACAACCGGGTGGTACCTCTCGAGGTTATTGAGAGTTCCCGCCGACAATGATTATCAAGAGACAATACATCACATAATCAGTCAATTTGGATCTTTAAGAAGATGCCTGACTGATGCCAATAGGCTCCTAATTCTCGATGCTTATCTTATATTTAGCCATACTGAATCATATAAATTTAAGTCCCAAGTGGAAGCAGTGGTGCAACTCCATAGGGTAGCTTTAGGTGAAATTGAGAGGTTGGAGGAAGTTTTAACACAGAAAGGCACATCCACTGACGAGGATCCCTCATTGGCATATCCGTCCTTACTAAGAATGCTCAACTTTCAGGAGAGATCAAAGGTTACTCTCTATGATGTAAGCCTCTGAACTCATTTCTTGTACCACGATGTCGTTAACCTAAAACTTGTAGATAATCAACTTCTACCTAGGTTTCTACTTAGGGAATCCCACTGTTGGCATATTGATTGCCAAGTGGACAAGACATGGAATGATCGTCAAAAAGTAGCCACTGACGTTATCTTAGAATGGCTACGGGAGTTGGAACCCTATTTTATTTTCCCCTCGAGAGGGTAAAGATCATCAACCTCGAAAAAATAAGGGCTAAGAAAGGTGATAGGAGCTGTGGATCTTTGAGCAATGCTACAAAACAATCTACAAAGAATCGTTGTAGAGAGAAGGGCTTTCAGGTAAATGACTTATGGATGACCCCTCAAAGCATTCCCAACAAAAGACAAAGTTAGTTCCATCCGAGTATCCTGAAGAGAAATAGATGAAATACCTTCAATGTGTTGCCGGCATAAAGATGGTAGAACTTGAAATTTTTGAAGTAAGTCTGGGAAAACTAGCCCCATAAATCGAGAATATTGGTCCTTCTATTCTTGTTGTTTTCAAAACTTTTAAACTGTAATTGTATGTTTAACTTATTAAATGTATCGAGTGTACCTTATAGTATGAATTTTATCAATGCTACATACTTATATGTTAAGTTAATCAGTAATATTCCAGTAAATTGTGAATATTTAACTTAAATTAGGTTGCTTATCAGCGATGAACGTTAATTGTCTAGCCTATTAAGCCTGAACGGAATTAAATAGTAAGAGAAATAGAGCAGTTCAAGTTGCTTATCAGCAAAAAACATTAATCGAATGGACTATAAAGCCCGATGAGAATTGAGTAGCTTATCAGCATTCTCCACCAATCATATCATTCACCATATGGGAGTAATATTACATAACGAGTTCCGCTTATCATCATTTCACTCAATCGTCAGCCGCAGTGCATAACATGCAAAGATGAAATTATTATAAAGAGTGCCCTTTATTAGCATATCACCCATGACTTCGAGAGTGCCCTTTATCAACATATCACTCATGCCTTCGAGAGTGCCGCTTATCAGCATATCACTCTTGTTTTCAAGAGTGCCACTTATCGGCACATCACTCATGTTTTCAAAGCTGCTATTACTTTCTCAAGTTGGTAATATTCCATCTCATGGGCACCCGAACTCCATTCATAGATTCGAGGACATAGCTACCTCCTGGGTATGCCTCTATCACCTTGTAGGGCCTTCCCCGTTAGCAGCCAATTTTCCTTAAGGTTCACGGAATCTCTTCTCATTTTTCCTCATCACCAATCCTCCCGGGTTAAACACTACCCTCTTGAATCTTCTATCATGATAGCGCTTGACTCTTTCTTTCACCCTAGCTTCTTGTAGAGATGCCAACTTTCATTTTCCCTCCACCATGTCGAGGTCCAAACACCGATTTTCCTCATTAAATGTCTTTGTTATAGTTTCCATTAATCTTGGAATTCCAATTTATGCAAGAATCACTGCTTTTGAACCATAGACTAATCTATAAAAAAATCACCAGTGGAAGAAGATTCAGCTGTCCAATGTACCCATAAAAAATGGGTATTTTCCATATCCAGTTCCTTTAAGCCCCCTCGAGACTAATTCTATACCATTCACTATTGTTCAGTTGGTTACTTCTACTTGACTGTTGGCATGTGGATGGTAGACTGTCATTACTTTTTTAAAAATCTTATACTCCTCACACCAATTTTTGAACAGATCTTGGGCAAACTGCGCCCCATTATTTGTGATTATTATCCTCGGGATCCCGAAGTGCCATACAATGTTCTTCCAACAAAATGCAATGATCGACTTCCCTTTTATGTTTGTCAAAGGCTCTGCTTCAACCCACTTCGTAAAATAATTAACAGCCACATTAAGATACTTGAACTTCCCTGGGGCTTTTGGGAAAGGCCCTACCAGATCAATCCCCCACTTATCAGATGTCCATGAACTGTGGATGTTTGTAATTTATTCCTGGGGAATGTGAACTATAGGAGCACTCTTTTGACATTGGTGATAGGTCTGTATATACCTGTTCGAATGAGCCTCCTTACCACTGATTGAACCCCCTAATGGCTACCACATATACCTTCATGGACCTCCCTAATCAAATTGTCTGCCTCATAAGGGGTGACACATCGGAGCAATGTTCGTAAATGTCCCATACGATATAGAATTCCATCTTGCAGCACATATCTGTGGGCCTTTAGTCTTATCTTTCTGGTCTCGACCCCGGTCTCTGGAAAAACTTCATCTCGAAGGTAATTCACGATAGCAGTCTTCCATTTTCTCTCTTCCTCGATTTCCATATCGGTTCCTCAAAAATTCATCTATTTAAGGTTTCCAAGAGAAGTTGTCTTTGAGATACAATTCCCAAGTCTGAGAAAGCAAGCATACTTAGAGCATTCACTTTATGATTTTCTTCTCTCGGTACCTGTTTTAAAGTATGCAATCTGAATCCCCTCAAAAGCTGTTTTACTACATTCGAGTACTTCTACAAATTGGTTCTCTGACTTTATACTCCCTATTTGATATGAATCTCCTTGCGAAGACTCTGGATTGCGGAAAATTGGATCTTTAACCAAATGGGGATCTCGCCCAAC
>JAULKM010148077.1:0-17538 GCA_032355605.1 Rubia tinctorum | reverse complement strand
TTTGTATCTATATACTGGTTAAAATTTATGGTCAAATGTGTCTTGAGAAAGTTGACCAAAAAGTGTGCAGATTGAACCGGGACGGATGGAGTAAGCTTTATCCAAAAATAAGTTGATATTTTTTTGTATATGTTCTTATTTTAGATATATTTTTGGCGACAAATTCAAAACCCATCTCAACTAACCTGCAATATTTTTTGGTGAAACATTACCAGAAACACTTTCAGCCGATATTTTTTGGCGATAATAACTTATTTTTGAGCAGAAATAAACATTTATTGTTGTAATAAATTTCAAATAGGATCTTAATAATTAATGTTAATTAAGACTGGAAAAAATAAAAGAAACCCGATTTGTGTAGCAAATAGTGGTAGAATCGTAAAAAATATGTTAAACCCCCTTCAACCCGCCATCATACTTGAGCTAGGTAGCCTGCTATCTGCACTAGCGCTTGAGTGGAGATGCACTAGTGTTAGAAAGCACAGAGCTTTAGTCGAGCAAGGGTGCAAGCACTTCGTTAGGTTGTGTTAAACCAAATACCCATCCCATTATCCATGTCGACACGACAACCATATGAAACTATTTTATTCTTAAATTATCCCATCCTTAGCAACTTGAAATCTCCAATTACATCATCAAATCCTCAAGAATAATCTAAAATAGATATAAATCTTTCCTTACATGAGATTTTTAAATTGTTTTTACTTCATCCTTATATTGTTTTTGTCGTTTGTTAGGTTATTTCCCCATTACGTATTGAATTTTATTATATATTTCTATTGATTTTAAAAAAAAGCTGTTATAAGCCAATTAACAGGAAAATTTATGGATAGTATATATGTGCATGTACTGTGGTGTGTATATGCAATTTGAGTGACAGTGGCAAGTATCATACACGTATAGCTTAGTTGATCATTTCTCCAACTATGTTGTTAATATTTTTTAATAATAATTCAGCAAGTTTTACCTAGAAAATAAATATTAGTTTGGTATTTTAACTTAAAATATATGGATTACTACAGCAAATGAAGAGAGCGTGCGTGTGGGGGAAATTTTAGAATCATCCCATAACGCAAGAAGATGTTTGTATCTTTTGGTGTGTAAATTTAGTGGCACGTTGGAATCGTTGATGTTAGGTTTCAGTTTTTAATAGTCTCATAATAATTTTACTATTTGTTTATGGATTCACATATAGCCCTCAAACTATCAATGACTATTGAATATTGACAAGCAAGAATACACTGAAAAATTTGAGTCCTGGAAGTTTCATCACCATAACTTTCTGTAATCTAGATACCTAAATTTCCACCATTAAAACATGTTAATAAGTACAAGTGGTCCATGATAAACATCAACTTTATTTATATTAACATACCTGGAATAAATGGATTGTTCAACAACAGTTTCCAAAACACTCTGTGCAATTAAATCAAAAGAACTGCAGTTTTTTTTTTCTATCCATACCCAGTAACCTACTTGAAAACCTCAATTAGAAGAGGAGTTTCAAGTTTATCATGAAACTCATTGAACCTATATGAAATTATTAAAAAAGAGAAAATAAAGAAAATAAATTAGAGTAGGGGTAGAGCATATTAGGAATTGCATAAACCTTCTTCTAGGCTGAAAATTCTCCACCAAATACAAAAACAATGGGGGCGACAAAGGCGTCGTACCTGGTGGTTGAATGTAAAAGAACAGTACCACCAATGAAAACTTTAAATTTCCCACGACACTATCAAATCCTTTCAACTTAATTTAGCATTGATATTAATCTTCAATCATGTAAGAACTTTAAAAGTTTTATTTCATCCTTATACTATGCACACGATTTATTCATTTTTTTCTCAATGGGTATGTTTTTAAAAAATGTATTTAAATTATTTGACATATGTATTCATTATTTTTAGATGAGAATTAATTTAAAATATGATAGAAAAATTATTAGTGCATGTATCTTTTTGTGCAGATGACCTTTGAATAACTATGGCTCGTATCTTGCATGTAAATCTTATCGAAACATTTCTCCTTTTTTCTAACTAGATTTTATGTATATTTGTTTTTATAAATTAATCAAAGTGTACACGGAAAAAAGATAATTTTACTGTATACTAACTTAATGGGTATGGATGAATATGTAAAGTGATAGCATATGCGCATACGTGATGTTTTAAAACTGTGACATAAGGTATGAAGAATTATTTATCTTTAGCTTTGTTATATTCTAATGTAACGTTGAGACCAGTGAAGCTAAATTTCAGTTTTTAATAATCGTATCTTAATTGATTAAGATTTAAAAGAAAAAGTATCTTATCTGAAAGCCATCATATCATTGACACCGCCTATCTTACATTACACTTGATTGGATACGAAATATAACCATAAAGATACACCTTTCATTCTATCTTTTGTCAAATCAAAAGTGAATAATGATTTCACGACATGTATTTTATTACATATTCGTTATATTTCCCTATAGCATATTATTTGCATTTTGTTAGCTTAATCCAAAAATAAGTTGACATTTGAAATTCTTTGTATATGATCTTATTTTAGATAGATTTTTGGTGACAAAATCCATACTTTTTGGAAACATTATCGGAAACACTTTCTGGCGATATTTTTAGGCGATAATAAATACCATTTGAGCAGAAATAAACAATTTTTTGGGAAAGGTTTTAACTTGCATTTCTTCTCCAAAACTGATCATCTCTTTTACATACTATCTCTACTCCTTTTCCAAGATTAATCTAGCACACTTTTCTTTAAGTTTTGGCCTTAACCATACTCTATAGACTATACACTCAATGATCTCTCTACTAATATTGCTATAATGTACTGTCCTTCCAAAACTCAATTAATTTCTGAGCTTCCATATACATATATTGCCTCCGCTGCTGCAATCTTCAACAAATATGATCTCCGTCCTTTTCCTCAAGTATTTTGCACCAGCCAATGAAGCTCATCTGTCCAGTTACCCGGTGTTCTTTCTCTCTGCATCCACACCAGAACCGCATACCAGATGCTTCTTGTTTTGCCACATTCAAAAATAAATGTTGCAGTATTTCATCCATTCCACAGAAAGCATATTTATTGTCAGTTTCAACCCCAAAATTGTTCAACCTGTCCTTCGTTGCTAGCCTTCTATGGCAAGCCAGCCATAGTATAAAAACAACTCTTGGTCTAGCAAGGTTCCCACGTATCAGTTTTCTCCATTCCACATTCTCCTGCTCTCCTTTCAACTTTTTGTACATGGCTCTAACCTGTAACTTCTTCATACTTTTCTATCTTTCCCATTCATCAGTCTCCATTGCAACCTTTCTGCTCCTTTCTATCCTTTCAGAATCTATTAGCTATCTACTTGAAAAGATGCAGTGAAGATCTCTCAATTTCTTATGTAATAAGAATGTATCCACTTTATCCACATCGAATATGCTTTTCTACATATATTCCACAGATTTTTCAACATATTTGCTTCATTCCATTCTAGAAAAGATATCACATTCAGACCCCCCTGCTTTTTTTCCTGAGCAAATCTGCTCCCGTGCCACAGGTTCTTCTTTTATGATAATGTCTCCCCCACTCGATAAATAAGATCTGCATAAGGCTTCAATGTATTTTAGGACAGCTTTTGGCAGTGGAAAACACTGCATGGAGTAATTAGAAATGGTAAAGAGTATACTTCCAATTGACTGAATTCTCCTAGCATAAATGAGCGACCTTAAACTCCAAAGCCTCAACTTCTCTGTCCTTTTCTAATATGAATCTCCTTGCGAAAACTCTGAATTGCGGAATATCGGATCTTTATTTAGACTGAGAATCTCTCCCAACTCAATATAAATGCACAAAATTTAAGCGTCTAGCCCGCAGGGTACACTCAACTCCAACTTGTTCTCTAAATAGCCCGTAAGTTTAGATCACAAGGTTTCTTTGATCACTAACTAGCCTGCAGGATTAGCTCACAATGGATATTGAAACTTAATTAACCTGCAGGATAAAGCAACAATGAAGATAATGAGAATAACTCAAAATTCTGAATATTTGATTGATAAAAGTGTTGTATAATTTCGGCTGAACCTCTCTTCAAATAGAGGTAAATTTCGGCCAACTCTAAACCCTAAATACAATTGGAATCTGAATCAACTTATGACAGCTTGAAGAAACTAAAACCATATTTAACTGAACTTCTATTTAAACCCTGATCTGGTCGTATATAGCCAGAATTAGACTATAAAAATATTATCTTATCTAATCTTACTAAATCTAATTCTAATCAGAATAAATGATAATATTTTCGAAACCCCTATTGGACTGGGTTCGAAAATTATGAACTCTTCAGAAGCCCACATAGCCGAGTTATTAGACTGAAATAAAATAATGTTACAATGATCACATTACCTGATTAAAAAACTCAATGGGAAAAAGAGTATAGTGTTCTTCATAATGTCTTCAGTTAATTGACAAACTTGAACAAGTAATCCAAGCCCTTGCCGATTTATTCATTAATTTTTCATCATGAAGGCGATCAATCAAACCATTCATGCCGCATCCCTAAGCTTCATTCTTGACCTTGTCATAGGTTCATCCATGTCACTTAGAGGATCCCGAAACCCTTGAATGTTTGATCAAGACGTGGAATATTTTCATTTATTGTGGTAGTTGTTTTGGGATCTCCATCATTTTCTCTATTAATGACTAGTCCATCAGCAAATTCAATCTTCTACTAGCCAAGGGCACACCAAATATCTAAAACGAAGTTCACTCTCCTCAAAACCATGCATTCCATTCATTGATTTTTATTCGCAAATAGGTTGTAAGTTTCATAATGCATTTTAATAGATCTGACATATGTTTTAATTCTTTCTTTATGAGAATTAATTTAAATATCTTTAAAATCATAACCTTGCATGTACATTTTTATGGAAATGAGTTTTGATCAACTAAGGCACATATCGTGCATGTATAAATTTGCCAAACATTTATCCCTTTCTCTGACTAGGTTTTATGTTTGTTTTTTTAAAGGTAATTAGCTTATACACGGAATATGTTTTAAAATACATGGATATATAATAAAAGTATTGGAAATTTAATCAAACGAAGGGCATCCCCGAGGCCAATTGAAAAGACGTCAGAATGCTCAGATTGGTGAGAGTCTTTTAAGGGGTCGCTGGAACAATCAGATTTGAGGGTCTCATTTAGGTCAATCCAATATGTGCGGCCATATGGATCATCTGGCGGTTCAAACTGGTGAAAACCATTTGCAAGGTGATCAGAAGATTAGGAAGAATCAGATTTGTGGTTGGACTGGATGGCTGTTTATTAGAAGGAGCCAATGGTAAATCACTGACCAGAATTATCTCAAAATGAATCTAACGATACGGATATGACAGACAAAAGCCAAAGTCATTTGTACAGGCTTTGAGCAAGGAATCGTGCGATCTAAGCTGGATAAATTGAGTTAAATAAATAAGGGCATAGTGTAGGTTAGAAATGCCAAGAAGACAATGAATGATAAAAAAAGTCACGTGACAGCAAAAAAAAAATCTTGGCCAGAGAAATTAATAAAAAAAAATCCTTTTCATTTATCCATTCATTAATACTGCACCTGACAAAAATATTCTGTTTTCAGCAATAGTAAGAAAAAACTATTTTGTGCAAATGAGCTTTGATCAACTATAGCACATATCGTGCACGTGTAACTTGGCGAAACATTTATCCCTTTCACTGACTAGGTCTTGTGCATATTTTTTTAAAACTTAATATAGATATAAATCCTCGCTTACCTGAGATTTTATTATTTTTTATTAAATCTTTATACTGTGCATACCATTCGTTTGATTAATTTTCCAATACATTTATTACATATTTATTTATCTTAAAAAATATTCTTTGTATAAGTTATTTAACTTAAAAATATATACCAACAAAACATAGTCACATAATGGGAGAAATGATCAGCTAAGCTATACATGTATGAACGGGCCACAATCACTCAAAGTGCATATGTCACTATGTATGCAAAGATGTAATTCCTATGATTTATTTGGTTAATTAGCTTATACAAAAATATTTTTAAAAATATATAAATATATAATAAACAGAAGAATTTAATAAATTTAGAAAGTTAAACAAACGAATTAAAACAATTTTGTTTCGGGATCCAGTACCATACTTGAAAACATCAATCTAAAGAGGAGCTTCAACTTTATCATGAAACTTACTGAAACTAAATGAAATCACACGCTCATAAAATAAAAGGCGAAAAAATAAATGAAAACACAGAAACACACACCCGGTGAAAAAAGTTGAAATGATAAGAGATCAGCCACCGAATTAAATCCGCATGAGGTGGTAACAAAGGTGTCGTACCTAGGTGCTGCATGCAATGGAACAATAGTTACAGTCCCACCAGTGCAAACTTGAAATCGATCAGGGCATCTTCAAATCCTTTCAATATAATCTAGAATACACATTAATATTCAATGATGTGATAAGTTTTAAAGTTTTATTTCATCCAATTACTCTGAATTCCATACATTAATTTCCCCCCCAAACAGGTTGTAAGTTTTATAATGTATTTTAATAGATCGGACATATGATTTGATTCTTTCTATACGAGAATTAATTTGAAATATCTTTGAAATCATGACCGTGCATGTACATTTTTGTGCAAATGAGATTTGATCAACTATGGCACATATCGTGCACGTGTAACTTAGCAAAAATTTATCCCTTTCTCTGGCTAGGTTTTGTGCACATATTTTTAAGTTATTTAAATTTTACACAGATTTTTAAGTTAATTATATTTTTGTTTTGTGCATATATTTTGTTTCGCAGATTCAGATTCAGATTCTAAGGCTGAACTTGAAGGCTGTAAATTGAAAGGAGCCATGGGTAAATTACTGAATAGAATTATCTCAAAATGAAGCTAACAATGCGGATATGAGAAGTGAAAAATTGATTTTACCGTTTTAGGTTAATTATCAAACCTATGTTCCAACGTATTCTAACCTAACCAAGTATGTAAAGTAAATAATGCGAAACACACAACTTGGTTATGAAGTTCGGTGAAATCCACCTACGTCTGTGGGGCCTGACCCAGTTCAGAATAAATCCACTAATCAGAAAGATACAGTACAAAGTACACCATATAACTATACTTATCTTCTAATTATTAACATGTGGATTTTCAAACTCCCCTTGCTACCGATCCGCCTTGATCAGACTCCCTCTGATCTCGAAACTCGTCGACGATGGATCTCCTCCTCCCGAGGAATTAAGTATAAGACGCTGAACTTGATCAACATGTCATGTATGTTCGAACATATAAGTTCTGGCTCTTGCAAAGCTCTCGGCCGAATGTATATCTAGAGTGCAAATTTTCTCAATTAAATTCGCTCACTTTGCAGCCGTTAATGTCCTCTATTTATAGTCAATGTGTAGATCGGAATGCTCCTAGATTATCTCCATAATATTCCTATTTCTTATATGCTTCTGAAGCATATCCATATCCCATAAATAAAGGGATTTTCCTTATCTTAAATATCTCATAATATTCTACAACTCCAATTCCATAATTATTGAGATTTTCTATAAAACCATTATGCTTCTATACGGCTAAATTACTATATTACTAAAACTCCAAGTTTCCATAAATCCGCTTCGTCGCAATATTCTGATCACTAAATCTGAACTTTAGCAGTATGTTCCAACATGGAACGTTTTTCTTCTTTAACACTATTTCACAAATTCCAATACAATAATCCATGAGATGTACATGATTTTACAAGAAGGACAAAGGTCAAAGTCATCTGTACAAGCTCTGAACATAGGGTCTCACGATCAAAGCCAAATAAATTGAGTTCAAGAGATAAGAGCATAATCTAGGTTAGAAATGCCAAAAAAGAGAATGAATGATAACAAAGTCATGTGCAGTAAACAAAAAAACAAATTTATATAATCTTGGCCAGAGCAATTAATAAAAAAAATTACCTTTTTATTTCATTGTCTATTAATACTGCATATGACAAGAGTATTATGTTGTCAGGAATAGTAACAAATACCCATTCTGTGCAAATGAGCGTTGATCAACTATGACACATATCATGCACGTGTAACTTGGCAAAATATCCCTTTCTCTTACTAGGTTTTATGTAAAAAATTTAGCCTAAAATAGATATAATTCTTGCCTTATCTGAGATATTATTAATTTTTTTTATTAAATCCTTATATTGTGCATACCATTCATTTGATTAATTTTCCAATACTTTTATTACATATTTATTTATCTTTAAAAAATATTCTTTGTATAATTTATTTAACTTAAAAGTATATACTAACAAATTACAGCCACATAATGGGAGAAATAATCAGCTAAGCTATACATGTAGGATTAGGCCATAATCGCTCAAAGTGCATATGCATACCATGTATGCATAGATATAATTCCTATGATTTTTTGGTTAATAAGATTGTACATATAATATTTTCAAAAAATATAAATATATAATAAACAAAAGAATTTAAGTTAATTAGAAATTTAAAGAGAAGAACTGAAACAATTTTCTTTCGCGACCCAGTACCGTACTTGAAAACATCAACCTGTATAGAAGCTTCAGGTTTATCATGAAACTTACTGAACATGAATGAAATCATATGCCCATATAACAAAACGCCAAAAAAGATAGGAAAACACAAAAACACACACCTAGTGGAAAATGTTACAGTGATAAGAGATCGGGCGCCGAATTAAATCCTAATGAGGTGGTGACAATGGTGTCGCATCTGGGCGGTACATGCAATGGAACAATAGTTACAATCCCACATGTGCAAACTTGAAATCGTTAATGGCATCATCAAATCCTTTCAGTATAAACTAGAATACATATTAATATTCAATGATGTGATAAGTTTAAAAGTTTTATTTCATCCTATTACTCTGAATTTCATATATTGATTTTTCCCAAATAGGTTGTAAGTTTTGTAATGTATTTTAATAGATCTGACATATTTTTTGATTCTTTCTATTTGAGAATTAATTTGAAATATCTTTGACCGTGCATGTACATATTTGTGCAAATGAGCTTTGATTAACTATGGCACATATCGTGCACGTGTAACTTAGAAAAATATTAATCCATTTCTCTGATTAGGTTTTGTGTATATATTTTTAAGTTAATTAGGTTATGCACAAAATATGTTTTAAAACATATAGATATATAATAAAGTATTTCTGAATTAATCATACGAACGGCATCCCCAAGTGCCCACTGAAGAGACGCCAGGATACTCAGATTGGTGAGAGTCTTTAAAGGGGTCGTCGGAATAATCAGATTTGGGGTACTCATTTAGGTCAATCCAATATGTGCGGCCATACGGATCATCTGGGGGTTCAAACTGGTGAAAATAACTTACAAGGTGATCGGAAGATTAAGAAGATTAAGATTTTAAGGTTGAAATTGATGGCTGTAAATTGGAAGGAGCCATTAGAAAATCACTGACCAGAATTATCTCAAAATGAAGCTAACAATATGGATATGATATGGACAAAGGCCATTGTCATCTGTACAGGTTCTGAACATGGGGCCAGATAAATTGAGTTTAAGAGATAAGAGCATAGTCTATATTAGAAATGCCAAAAAGAGAATGAATGATAACAAAGTCATGTGACAGAAAAAAAAAAATCTTGGCCAGAGCAATTAATAAAAAAATCTCTTTTATTTCACCATCTATTAATACTGCATTTGACAAGAATATTAAGTTGTCAGCGATAGTAAGAAATAACTATTTTGTGCAAATGAACGTTGATCAACTATGGCACATATCGTGCACGTGTAACTTGGCGAAACATTTATCCCTTTCACAGACTAGTTTTTGTGTATATATTTTAACCTATTATAGATATAAATCATGCTATACCTGAGATTTTAATAATTATTTTATTAAATCCTTATACTGTGCATACCATTCGTTTGATTCATTTTCCAATACTTTTATTACATATTTATTTATCTTGAAAAAATACTCTTTGTATAAGTTATTTAACTTAAAATATATATTAATAAATCATAGTCACATAATGGGAGAAAAGATCAGCTAAGCTATACATGTAGGAATGGATAGTCGTTCAAAGTGCATATGCACACCATGTATGCACATATATAATTCATATAATTTTTCTGGTCAATTATCTTGTACATAGAATATTATATATATATATAATAAACAAAATAATTTAAGTTAATTAGCAATTTTTAAAAAAGAACAAAAAAATTTGGGTCCCAGTATCGTACTTGAAAACATCAATATGGAGAGGAGCTTCAAGTTTATCATGAAACTTATTGAACATGAACGAAATCACATGTTCATATAAAAAAATCCAAACAAACATGAAACAAACAAAAACATTCCCCTGGTGGAAAAGGCTGCAATGATTAGAGATCAGGAGTCGAGAACGATAGTTATAGTCCCACCAGTGCAAACTTAAAATCGCTCATGGAATCTTCAAATCCTCTCAATATAATCTAGAATGCATATTAGTATTCAATGATGTGATAACTTTAAAAGTTTTATTTCATCCTATTTCTCTGAATTCCTTTCATTGATTTTCACCCATATAGGTTGTAAGTTTTATAATGTATTTTATTAGATCTGACATATGTTTTGATTCTTTTTATATGATAATTAATTTGAAATATCTTTGAAATCAAGAACGTGCATGTACATTTTTGTACAAATGAGCTTTGGTCAACTATGTCACATATCGTGCACGTGTAATTTAGGAAAAACATTTATCCCTTTCTCTAACTAGGTTTTGTGTATATATTTTAAATTTAATTAGCTTATACACATTATATTTTTTTTAAATATATAGATGTATAATAAAGTATTGGAAAATTAATCAAACGAAGGGCATCTCCGAGTGTCAACTGAAAAAATGCCAGGATGCTCAGATTCGTGAGAGTGTTTTAAGGGGTCGCCGAAACAATTAGATTTGGGGGTTTCATTTAGGTCAATCCAATATGTGCGGCCATATGGTTCATCTGGGGGTTCAAAATGGTGAAACTCATTTGCAAAGTGATCGGAAGATTAAGAAGAATAAAATTTTATGGTTGAACTTCAAGGCTGTAAATTGGAAGGAACCATTGGTACATCACTGACTAGAATCATCTCAAAATGAAGCTAACAATACATATATGACAAGGACAAGGGCCAAAGTCATCTGTACAAGCTCTGAACATGGGGTTGTGCGATCTAAGCCTGATAGATTGAGTTAAAGAGATAAAAGCATAGTCTAGGTTAGAAATGCCAAAAAGAGAATGAATGATAACAAAGTCATGTGACTAGTAAATAAAAAACAAATTTATATGATCATGGCCGGAGCTAATAATAAAAATTTCCCTTTTATTTCGTCATCTATTAATACTGCATCCGATTTGAATATTACGTTGTCAACAATATTAAGAAATAACCATTTTGTGCAAATGAGCGTTGATCAACTTTGGCACATATCGTGCACGTGAAACTTGGTGAAACATTTATCCCTTTCACTTACTAGGTAGGATTTAAAAAAATTTAACCTTAAATAGATATAAATTTTTTCTTACCTTAGATTTTATTAATTTATTTATTAAATCCTTATACTGTGCATACCATTCGTTTGATTCATTTTCCAATACTTTTATTACATATTTACTTATCATAAAAAATAATCTTTGTATAAGCTATTTAACTTTAAAATATATATATTAACAAATCATGGTCACGTAATGGGAGAAATGATTAGCTAAGCTATACATGTAGGAATGGATAGTCGATCAAAGTGCATATGCACACCATGTATGCACATATATAATTCCTACAAATTTTCTGGTCAGTTAGCTTGTAAATAGAATATAATAAATATAAATATATTAAAAACAAAAGAATTTAGGTTAATTAGCCATTTAAAGAAAAGAACTGAAACAATATTCCTTCAGGACCCAATACCGAAATTGAAAATATCAATCTGGAGAGGAGCTTCAAGTTTATTATGAAACTTACAGAACATGAATGAAATCATATGCTCACATAACAAAAGGCCAAAAAACACATGAAAGCACAAACTCACACCAGGTGGAAAAATCCGCAATGATTATAGATCAAGCGTCGAATTAAACCCGCATGAGGTGGCGACAAAGGTGTTAGACCTGGGCGCTGCATGCAATGGAACAATAGTTATAGTCCCACCAATCTGGTGAGGAGCTTGAAAACATCAATCTGGAAAGGAGTTTCAAGTTTATCATGAGACTTACTGAACCTAAATGAAATCATATGCTCATAAAATAAAGGTCGAACAAACACATGAAAACACAAAAACACACACTTGGTGGCAAATGTTACAATGATTAGAGATCAGGTGCCGAATTGAACCCACATGAGGTGGCAAAAAAGCCGTCGTACCTGGGCGTCGCATGCAATGGAACAATAGTTACGGTCCCACCAATGCAAACTTGAAATCGCTCATGGCATCATCAAATACTTTCAATATAATCAAGAATAACTTTAAAAGTTTTATTTCATCCCATTACTATGAATTCCATTCATTGATTTTTCTCCAAATAGGTTGTAAGTTTTATAATGTATTTTAATAGATGTGACATATGTTTTGATTCTTTCGATATGAAATTTAATTTGAAATATCTTTGAAATCATGACTGTGCATGTACATGTTTGTGCAAATAACTATTTAGTGCAAATGTGCTTTGATCAACTACGGCACATATCTTACACGTGTAATTTTGTGAAACGTTTATCCCTTTCGCTGACTATATTTTGTCTACATTTTTTACATGTAAAAATAGATATAAATATTTCCTTCCTTGAGATTTTATTATTTATTTTTATTTTATCCTTATATTGTGCATGTCGTTCGATTGATTAATTTTCCAATACTTTTATTACATATTTATATATCTTAAAAAATATTCATTGTATGAACTATTTAATTTAAAAATATATACTAACAAATCATAGTCACATTATGGAAGAAATGATCAGCTAAGCTATACATGTATGAATGGGCCATAGTCGCTCAAAGTGCATAGATAAATAAAAGCAAATAAAGAGAGGGGGCAGTGGGTGGTTGGTTTTTCTAAGTTATGAAAGTAAAGACAAGACAACTAGAAAATGAAGGTAATTATACTAATCATGAAACACTAAGAAAAATATGATAAAATCAACAATGACAAATCCTTGTGGGCCACTGATTCCCACTTCCAAAACTCTTGTAGATCATAGAATCATTCACTTAGTCAATCACATTCATTATCTATGGTGAATGCTTTCACTTCCATTTTGAAGATAAACATTCATTTCTTCTTAAGAGTAATTCACAAAAATGATCAAAAACTATTTTTAAACCTCATTAATGATCAATTTAGACAAACAATGCCTAAAGGTATTTCGTCAATCACATTATACACGAAGAACCATAGAATTTATAACAACTACAAGCATTCTACCAAATGCCTAGTCATTTAATCAAACAAAGCATTTATTAGATTTAATCTAGAACAATCAACATTCAAGATTCAACCTTGTATTGCTACCTTAGGATAACTATGATAAAAAAACCATATTAACATACTCATGTAACAAGATTAACATCATATCTACAACAAGAAGTTCTAATTCCATGTTCTTGGATTTTCATGCCAAAGAGCTAAGAAATTGTACACTTTCCTAACACCCTAACACTTAATAATACAAACACTTCATATTCTCAAAAAACACAGCCTAAATGAAGTAAACATACACATTACAAACACAATAAATGCTAAGTAATAAATTCTTCAAGAAAGAGTGAAATAGAGGTTGTCACTACATGGGTTTGGAAGTTTCAATTAATTGCTCCCAAGTAATGAAAACTAACCTAGATAATGAAAACCTATAACAAATCTACAAAAACTAAGAAAATAAGAAGAATACCTGTGGTTTTTAGACCCCAAGTTGCGGGGAGGAAGAGGGGAGGAAGAAGAAAGGAAGAGAGAGGATAAGGTTTGGTGTTTATAGTTCAAGAAAGTAAAAAAGGATTTTTGGCCATCCGTTTGTCGCGACTAGCGACACAGGCGTTGCGACTTGCGACAAAAACCAAATGAAGTGTCTTCAATTATATATTATTTTCTTGTCTCAAGTCCTCCTCTTGACTTCCCTTTTCTTCAATTTCTCAAGTCTTCAAAGCTCAAAATTATGTATCAAATCTCCAAATCTTCATACAATTTCACTGTCACATAAAATCCCCTAGAAAAGTAATAAAAGCGCAAAAGTCTCTCTTAACTCTTCTTAGATTCAAAATCTAGAGCACAAAAGTGTACAAAAGTGACTCCAAAAATTCCCAAAATGACCATACAAAATGAACTATTCAAATCTCCCCATACTTGAACCTTACTCGTCCTCGAGTTAGAGAAGATTAAAAAACACAAAGATATTCACATATCCACCCCTAACACTAATATTACCCCAATAAATACCTCACAAAAACTCTCATTAGCATAAATCCCAAAATCAAAGATCAAATGAGAATTTTTTCACACACAACCCCAATTCCTAAATCTACCCAAACCTAGCACCTATCAATTCACTAATACACATAATAAACATATCCATAAACCGAATTGATAATTCCAAAGTCCAATGGGAAAAAATGAATTCAAACCCATATCAAAGGTTCAAGGACATACTTCAATTCATACCAATATATCAACCAAAAAAATTACACAAAGAATCAATAATTGCTAACCATACTTCATTTTCCCTCTAAGTCACCCAATACCAAGAAGTCCTATGATGCTAGGCTACCCAATTCGTCCATATGACAACCGAAACTTTATGACTCCAACGCCAGAAAATGAGTAGATTTGTAACAAATTTACCCTTCTTCTCTCTTTCTCTCATTTTGCCTAAGAGACCCTTTGGGTTTTCATCCTAGATCATATGCACCATATAGCATGCGTTAGCAGATTCATTTAAAACATTTATTATCAGGTTTTGTTTAGTTGATTGCTATTTTTAGTTAAGTATACTTAATTGAAGCTAATGAACACTTTATATTCACGGGCACCTAGATCTTCCTTTGTGATCTCATTAGTAGGTTGCTCATGAGTACTTTTTCATTATCTTTGGTAGAAAGCAATCCATGAGGGTGGTGGTATATATTTGAAGGCCATTCATAAAGATGGTAGTATATTGAAGGCTACAGACTCTAAAGCATAGTAGTAGATGGAATTGAGGCCAAGAAAGACGGATTCAGAGTTTAAGAAGGCCAAGTCCAGAACAGAGGAATTGTTGTCCGAGAGTTGCACAAAGTTATAGGAAATATCCGAGAATAATCACTCTTTTAGGGTAGCACCATTAGATTTGTATTCTCAAGCACTATAAAATTAACTATAAGAACTCTCAAATCAGACCAATGGTACATCCGTAGTGGAGCAAACAACAAGTCAGCCAGTCGAACCAGCCGCGACCAGCACAGATCGCACAAGGCCAGCACGAGGCTAAACCTAGTACGGCCCTGTCCATGCCACACGACCCCTATTAGGGGTCTTAGGCATGATATTTTTTATCCAACACGAGCCGTGCCAAGCACAAGCACGAACCGTGCCATTTTTGGTCTCTTACTCTCAATGCTAACGTGCCCACACTTGGAGGAACAAAGCCCGCCTAAAAGAGCAATGCCTCACGTAGGTCACAACCGTTAGATGTGAAAGTAAGGGCATTGAATTAAGGACACTCCACTATGGATCTCAATCCCTAGGCTTAAAGGGGCAAAGGAAATTGATATCTCGTGACGACTCAAAAGTTGTAATGGATTTGTGATTATCCAAGCCGGCACAACTCTTATTGCTAAAAACAATCATGCTCAATCTATCAGGGTAAGCCAAGGGTTTCTCCTCATTGGGATTAGAGATTCCTCTGCCACGACAATCTAATTAGAAATATGTGAAAAACATGAACATAAGCCTTTACCCTAACTGGCCTTGATCTATTTATATAGTAGTAGTGAAATTGGCCTAAAAGTGGCCAAAAACCCTAGCAGTCACAATTGCCTAGGGGTGTGCTTTGTGCTGAAGCCCGTGCTAGTTTTGCTGCCATGGGGCACTGGACCTTGCACGGACCTTGCCTGTCGTACTAGCGCAGGGCCTTGGCTTTGGCGTAGGATGTGCTGGACACGCTGGTGCGAGCATCTTCTCTAGCACAAGCCATTTTTCTTTGTGTTGGCATAGTTCATGTCATTCGGCGTGGTCCATCAATCGGGTCTTCATTTTGCTCCTTCTGATCTGCACCATGCATCTTTTAGTGTTCTATGTTGGCTGGATGCACCTTTTGCTCAGTACCTTGGTGCATCCTGTGTCATTCTTCAGACCCCGTGGGCTGGTCTTAGCATTTGTGACTTGAAAAACATGGGCCGTGTAAAAAATAATGTCCCGCTCATATACTTAGCTAATTTTTAGAGTGAACAGTGACTTGGAGAGGCACGGCCAACCAAAAAGGGTACCCCCGTGCTGAAATCTGACATGGCCCGTGCCGGTTGATACGGACCATGTCAAGGCTTCCCAATATGAGCCATGCCAGTTGGTATGGGACCTTCCATGGCTTCCCAATATGGGCCATGCTAGATGGTACGAGCCATGTTAATTCTTGGTTCGTGCCAACTTTGTGCGGTCCGTGCCGGCCGCTGCTGGTTCAGTTGTCAAACTTCGTTGCTCCACTATGGATGAACCGTTGGTATGATTTGAGAGTTACTGGAGTCGATTTCATAGTTCTTAAGAAGATGAATCCACTAATACAATAATGAAGTACTGATTCTTCTCGGATCTTTCCTCTAACTCCTTGCAATTCCCGGACAACAATTCTTCTGCTTTGGACTTGGCCTTTGTGAATTCCAAATCTGCCTTTCTTGGTTCCCATTCCATCTACAACCATGAGTTAAGTTTTGTGGCCTTCAAGTATACTACCACCCTTGCAGTGGCCTTCCAATCCACTACCACAACTTAAGGTTCCTGGCCTTCTACAAAATATAATAAAAAAGAAGTATTCACGAGCCACCTAATGATGAGATTAAAAGGGAATATCTAAGAGCCCGTGAATACAAATTATCCATTAGTTCTAATTAAATCTAAAAATAATCTAGACTTAGACAAGAAAGCTAATGATGATCATCTAAAATCTTTTTCGTGTAAACCTAACAAAACTAGCAATCAACAAAACAAAATATGATAATAAATGTTTTAAATGCATCGGCTAACGCATGCTATATGGTACACATCATTGTGCCAAACGACACTAGGTACAAATCAGAAGATAAAAAATGGAGCTCCAGCCAACGCCCCGCGCCAGCACAAGGCCACGGGCCGTGCCAGGACCAACGTCTCACACCAACATGAGGGCTAATCGGGCATCACGGACCGTGTCAGATGCCCCCCCCCCCCGTGCCGTATGTGGCTGCTAGAGTTTTTGGTCTATTTTTAGGCTTAATTCCCTACTATTATATATATCAATGCC
>JAULKM010148076.1:0-34048 GCA_032355605.1 Rubia tinctorum | reverse complement strand
GAGTATAGTGTTAAACTCCTAAAAATACTAAATTAAGAAAATAATAATAATAAATGATATTTTTGATATCTTATCATATACTCCTTAGAAGAAGAAGCTACCTCAATACCAAGAAATTAATGGAGTAAACTCAAGTCTTTCAAAGAAAAAACTCCGAGCCAAGTCACACTTCAGCAATTCAATTCCATCACAATCATCACCAGTAATAATCATATCATCAACATACAAGGAGAGGAGAATACGACCCTTACTTGTATGGTTGATGAACAAGGCCGAATCATAAGAATTGGGAATAAAGCCAAGAGAGGTGATCACTATGGAGAATTTCTCAAACCATGCTCCGGGAGCTTGTTTGGGACCATATGGAGACTTGTGAAGCTTGCATACATGCCAAGACTGATGTGTTACCCCGGGAGAAGGTGTAATGTAAACCTATTCATGAAGATCACCGTACAAGAATGCATTCTTAACATCGAACTGTGATATTTTCCACTGACGAACAGAAGCAACTGCAATCAAAGTACGAATGGTGGTCATCTTTGCAACATGGGCAAAGTTTTCCTCATAGTCCATGTTATACTCCTGAGAATAACCTTTGGCAACAATAAAAGCCTTGTATCAGTCGATAGATCGATTAGATTTTGTTTTAATCTTATAGACCTAATGAGAAACAATAGTATGTTTCCCATAAGGAAAGGGTACAAAATCCCAAGTGTGAATCTGATGTAGAGCAGTGAGTTCCTCAACCATAGAAGCCTGTCATAAAGGATCACGGACATCCTCTCTATAGGACGTAGGCTCATAAAAAAGAATGAATAGACACAATAAATGAAGAAAAAAATAGAGAATATAAGGAATAAGAAAAATCAGGTTGTTGAGTTATAAGTTACGGATACGAGTATACTGAAGCAGCGGAGGATTGTTCACAATCTCAGGAGGTGATTGAAGTAGTGTGGGAGGAGATGTCGGAGGAGGGTCTTCCCTGTAGGGAACCAAATTATCAGATGCCAGTGGTGGAACCTCATCGGTGGTGATGTCAAAAGGATCGATGCAAATAAGATTGTGAACTAGCGAGAACTAAAAAAAGAAATATGCTCTAAGAAGATTACATGACAAGAGACATAAAGTTTCTGACTACCCGTATCTAAACAACAGTATCCCTTCTGGCCACTACCATATCCCAAGAAAACACATAAGGAAGATTTAGGAGAAAATTTACTATGCTGAAATTGAGGCCGGAGAACAAAACAAGTGGAACCAAAAACACACAAGGAGGAATGGTCAGGTGCATGTCCATACAATTTTTTGAAAGGTGACAAACCTGAATTGTGAGAGGTTTGAATACGGTCGATGACATGGACAACTGTATGAATAGCTTCCCCCCCAATTTTCAGAACCTCAGCTGACAATAAGAAAGAGCGAGTTGTTTCAACAAGGTGATGGTGTTTCCTCTCAGCAACACCGTTTTTTTGAGGAGTATCTGTACAAGAAATCTGAATTATGGTTCCATCAGAAGCAAAAAGGTGACAAAAATCATTAGATGTGTATTCAACTCCTAAGTCACACCTGAAAAACTTAATGATAACAAAATGTTTTATTTTATTAAGTTCTCTAAAATCCCAAAATATTCCACGAAATCATATTTACACTTCATAAGATAAACCCAACTATGACGAGTGAAATCATCAATAAAGGAAACATAATATCTAGAACCCCCTTTCATAGGTACGGGAGAGGGGTCCCACACATCAAAATGGACATGATCAAATTGAGAAAGAGATGATGAAATACTTTTACGAAAAGGTAAGACAATTTTTTTGCAAGTTTCTAACCACTACAATTAGAAATGTCATGAGAGTTCAAATTTCCTAAAGCTCCCATAGAGACCAAAAATAATAAACAAGGTGCTAAAACATGACCTAAACGAGAATGTCATAGATAAAATGGTGAGGACAAACTACTCAATCGAAAGAATGACAAATCCACACTAGAAGCTGCAACATCAGATACTTTAAGTCTGTACAACACATAGAGACTCCCTTGCCTACAGCATGTCCCAATCACCATCTAGAATTGAAGATCAGGAACAAATAATAGGAAGAAGAAAAGAAAACACTGTGACCAGATTCATACAATGAACTAACTGAGCATATATTAAGTGCAAGAATATGTATACAGTAGACATTATTAAGAGGATATGAGAGGTGACAACAGAACCAATACCATCTAATAGCATAGGGGTACCATTAACAATCATAATGAAGAGAAACAAAGGAAGGGATAGTGAAATAAATGATGACAATTTAAGAGACATGTGATGAGAGAGCACCCGAATCTAGGATCCACAAGGAGGATGATGTACCTGAGAAAAATGTTGATGATGGCAAACCTATAGAGGAAGTGGCAGATATGGCATGAGGCAAGGAACTACTGAATCTTCTCTAGCAAGTACGAATCCACAGATGGGGCAGCAACTACACTAGTGGATTGAGGTGGATTGAGATGGATAGGGGCCCAAGGAGCTGGTGGTCGAGGTGCCCAAGGAGCTGGTGGCTGAGTTGTGGGCAACCTTGGTGGTCGGAGAGTCAAAGGAGTCTGCGACCGTTGGGGAGGTTGATGTTGCGACTTATTTCTACTCAACAATTGCGGACATTGACCCTTCTAGTGACCCTTATCCTTGCACAAAGCACACTCATCCAAAGAGATATTCCCAGTAGTTTCCTATTCAGCCACCACTGGGGAATAACAAAAATAGAGGGTGTCGGAAGTATAGGAGTCTCCATGTCCATCTTGGACTTGAAACTAATCACTTCAGCTAGTAACTCGTTAACCACAAAATCTACAGATGGAAGAGGGCTACGATAAAGGATCGCCCTAAGCAACCCTTCAAAATCATAACGGAAGGCCATAAAAACTGAATTGTCCATATTAGACTTTAAACAAATCTCTTTAGCTAGTAACTCGTTAACCTCAAAATCTATAGATGGAAGAGGGCTACGATGAAGGATCGCCCCATGCAGCCCCTAAAAATCATCACAAAGGGCCATAAAAAACTGAACCAAACGCTGCTCTTCTCGCGTAGCATTGTAAGGTGTACATGCTCGCAACTCAGCCGATTCAATCAAGGCCAATTGATCCCACAATGAAGACATGGAATAATAGAACTCTTGGATGCCCAAATCACTCTATCGAAGCACACAAGTATCACTCTCTAATTGATACTTCTTTGCAAAGTTTAATTGTGCGTATATCTTCGCCACATGATCCCAAACCTCCTTTGCAGTCTCATACTTGGCCAACTAAGCACCTATGGAATGAGTAACCGAGTTGTTAATCCAAGTGATAACCTTCGCATTCTCACCTTCCCATGTATCAAGCAACTTATCATAATCAGCTTCCCCAGTCTTAGGCTTCACTCGAGTACCAGTAACATAACCCCACATAAACTTCCCACGCAAAAGGTTTCTCATAACATAGCTCCAATATGAGTAATTTTTACCATCCAATTGAACACTAACGGATTGAAGAGGGTCGTCTTTACCACCCACCATGGTGAAAGCAATAATCCAAATACAATCCAATAAACTGAAACCAAAAAATTACAAGAGCCTTAAATCTGAAAAACACAAGCAATCCAAAATAGTCAAAAATGCATACGAGAATCACTAAGTCAATGCCAAATAATCACAAACATAAACATATCCGAGAAGTCTCATTTCAATAACCTAAACAAATCTGAATACAAGCATACCCGAAAAGCCTCAAATCAAAGAATCCTAAATGTGCAACATAACAAAACAACCCCAAATCGACGAGCAAACAAAGTGGCTATCCCAAAATCAAAGGTGCGGAAGCGAAAATACCTCAACGAAGAATGCAAATCGATCAGTGTTGTTGGGGTTGAGAAAATCTCCTACAACAATCACCAAATCAAGGAGGAAGAAGAGGCTATGATACTATGAATATTTGGGGATTTAGAGATTGAGATAAGAGAATAATTCTATTAAGTGAAGAAGTGTTCTTGTAAGTGTGCTTATGATATTACATAGAGAGAGCCGTAAAGGCTACTACATGAACGGCCCAAAATAACTTTAACTAAATGGCTAATATAATGCATACATAATGCTGAAAAAGATATCCATGGTTATTTGACAAAGACTGAGCTTAATTTAAATATGTATGTGATTTCGAGCTTTATTGATGTGTATGTGAAGTGCTTATCTGTGATAGAAGCATTGTTTTTGTTTGAAATGAAACCTGGAGGGAAAATTCATGTTACATAGACAGCCATGATAATTGGATACTCACTGAATAGTTTAAGACCCTTTCATTTGGTCAATTGGTTTAAGAAGAGAAGGTGACTGATAGTTTTATTTTCTTATAAATTCTTTTTCTTCAAATAATATTACGTCATGTAATCAATGCAGACTGACGATGATATAATATCCTTTTGCTTATAGATTGTTGCGAGATGTGATAAAGAGAAAAAAAAGCTTATTCCAAGTTGTTTAAATATGTCTGGTATGAGTCTATAACTTGCCTCTGCTTCAGGGTTAATCTATGAAGTGATTTCAGTTTGTAACCAAGAAAAATGAACATAAAAATATGTTGGTTGTTTCAATATATATGTTTTTAAATTTATTTGAACTGGCCAAATGCCTTTTATAGGTTTTCAAATGACTCTTCAATATTGTTGCTCACAATGATATTTTTTTAGCATGTTTTTTCTCTTATAACATTTACAGTTGAAGACCATCATATCGAAAATAGGTCCCCATTTCATTTTTTTTTCTTTCCAAAACGAAAGGTTATGTTGTATTGTCGAAAATAAAATATCAACTAAATTCCTATGGAATTTTTGTAAATTCCAATAAGAATTTAGAGCGTCTAGCCTTACCTTGGAATAAAGGTATCTCAGATAACTATTTTGTCGTTTGCTTTTAATTTTATAGATTCATAGTTGATGATCCAATTACTGATTTTACATGGCGGTGCACAAAAGTATATGATGAATTGGAAACTGAAAAATAGAAACAATTATGGGAACAAATCCAAAACCTATCAAATATTTCCTCATTGCCATTGATCTATATAGAAGATTTTGATGAAATTCTATCAACGTGAACTTGACTGTGTCAATCGTAGACCTCATTGGAAAATTAATGTGTTCCGGAATGTTTTAAATGAATGCAATTAACCGATTAGGCTTCGTGGGGGGAGAAATTCACTTGGTGCAAAAACTGTAAAGATCCTTATACAGCTCTGTTAGACTTGGTCAATTTGAAAACTAGGGTTTGTTAGAGTAAAAGTTGTAGTTATCTTACAACTCTCTGATTTAATCTTTTATTTATTATCATGAATCAATGACAAACTCATTATGGGAAATTATTCTTTCGTGGCATCAGAGCCTAACTGATCTTGACCCTGATTCCTCCCCCCTCTTTTTTTTTCTTCTCTCCTTTTTGCCACAGCCACTTCCTGGCGTGTCCTTTTTCTGGACAAGTTTGATCAATTTCCGGCAAAGCTTTAGTGTGTCTCCAGACTTCCTCGGTGTCACTTTCCTCTCAGCCCGTCATTTTTTATCGGTGGATACCTCCAATTCCCGGCTGTAACTCTTCTCGGCATCTTCCTCCTCAGATCTCCGTGGGTTCTCTCTGTTTCTCAAACATCACTGCTCCAATACCTACGGCGTCCCCGACTTTGTCACCAACAACCTCCTTTTTATTTGTCGTTCTAGCTCTCCGGCTAAAGGCACGTAGTTCGTTCTTTCATTTTTAAGTGTGTTCCAACACACGCTCAATTTCAGCCAGTATCTCTCAGCAGCACATGCCAACACACACGGAATCTCAGCTCGCACCCACCAGCAGCGCGTGAAAATACGCACCTCAAATTCTTCCGTGCGTGATTTCACTCTCGCGTACTCCTCTTTTTTATCTTTTGTTGGATCTCTCCTTTGGTGATATGGCTCATTCCAATGGCTCATTTTTTTCGTGATAAAAAACAGTGTGATTCCAAATGGATTGTTGACTCTAGAGCCACAAAACACATGGAATCTTCCCCCTCTGTAGTTGATCATGTAACACCTTATGACGGTTCTTCCTGCATCTATGTTGTTAATGGTTCTCACCTTCCTATTACTCATGTTGGTGATTCTCATATTTCTAAATCTCCGCCTCTTTATGATGTTCTTATTGTCCCTGATATCACAAAAAAAATCAATTAGCAAATTAACTCGGAATTTATACTGTGTTGTTTGCTTCGATAATCGCTCATTTATTATTTGGCATAAAATCACTAATGAAACCTTGGTCACGGTCATATTGAAGATAGACTTCATGTTTTATATTATGGTGCATCTGCTTTGTTATCTATTGTGGAATCAAATAAGCCGTGTGCATCTTTTGAAACTTGGCATGTTAGACTTAGTCATGTTCCAAAGTTTGTTATTTCTGGTTTTCGTGCATCTGGATCCTTATTTTTCTCATCAATTTTTCCCAAACTTACCCTTAGTGATACATGTGAAAAGGCAAAGGGGATGTGTTTATCTTTGCATTCAAATAATAAACGTGCTGCTGGGGTACTTGATCTAATTCATTGTAACTTATAGAGTCTCTCTCCTATTTTATCTGCCGATGGTTTCTCCTACTATACTATTTTTCTTAATGATCATTCAAAAATCTCATGGTTTTACCCACTATGCCTCAAATCTAATTTTTGGGATGTTTATCGCCTGTTTGAGGCTTTTGTGAAGAACCAGTTCTCTTCCATCATTAAGGTGTTTCAGAGTGATGGGGGGGGACTGAGTTTGTAATGATCACTTACGCTCTCACTTTCAGAAAAAGGACATTCACCATCAGATTTATTGCTCGTACTCCTGAGCAGAATGGTTGGGATGAGCGCAAGCACCGCCACATTCCTAAGAAGGACTTGTCTATGTTATATCATTCTCACGTCCTTCTCTCCCACTGGCCTCACGCTTTTGCTGGAGTCGCTTATTCCACGAGTCAGCTACCCACTTATGTTTATGGAAGACGATAACCATATGAAGTTATTAAGACTTAGTCAAATAGAAGACTAGGGTTTTGTTGGAGTTGTAGTTGTAGTTACCTTTCGACTCTCTGATGTAATCTTCTATTTATTCCTATGAATCAATAACAAACTCATCACGAGAAATCATTCTTTCAAGCTCAAGATGGATTCGATAAAGGAGTTACAACAACGAAATAACAAAAATCTATACACAACATTGCAAATGTTTAACCATCGATCAGACCATTCTTCTATTATCTTACAAATTAGAAGAAATGGTCTTTGAAGCCACTACACATAGACAGAAAATATTCTGTTTTGAAAACTATTGGATGAAATCCCCAAAATGTAAAGAAATATAAAAGGAGGGTTGGAATAACTTTGAAGTAAATTTATCAACCATAATTATTTTGTGTGTTTTAAATCAGTCAAAACGGGCTAAAAATAATTCATATAAGAGAAAAGAGAGTTGACCAACTATCGAGACAAATGGAAGAATTGCATTTTGAACGAATCACACTAGAAATTCAGCTCAAAATATCTAATTTTAAAAATGAACTAGAAAATTTTCTGGATTTTAGGGATCCTAAATGGAAACAAAGATCAAAACAATATTGGCTCCAAGAAGGGGACCTAAACACAGTTTTCCATTCTTTTCCAAATAAGAGAAAATGGAGGAATACCATACATCGACTGAAAGATGCTTATGGTGTATGGCACTCGGAACAAAAAGATATTGAATTACTAATTCTACACCAGTTTTGAGTGTTTTTTACATCATTAGATCTTCAACATAATCTTATTCTCCAAGCCATTTCTTTAATCCAATTAACATTAACAGATCAAATGAATGATACTATGAATAAACCTTATGTGGCTCGTGAAGTTCTAAAAGCACAGTATCTATGGGTTTTATTGAACAAGTCATAAAATTTATAGAACAATGTATATCATATGTTCAGTTTTCTCTTATGGTAAATGGATGCTTTAGCAAGCTCACACTATCTAAAGGCATCTTAAATGATAATCCATTATCATCTTACCTATTTATTATATCTGGGGAGATATTGTCTCAAATTTATTGGGATGGCTTAAGGAGGAAACTGTTTGCTGGGTTGAAAATAGCAAAATCATCGCCAACACTATACTACTTACATTTTTGCTGTAGGTACCCTTATATTTGGCAAAACATCTACCCGTGAAGCTAAGAACTTGAAATAGATATTACATGACTACGAGAAAGTGTCAGGACAGAAGGTGAATTATACTGAATCATCCATTTCGTTTAGTCAAAATGTGGAAGGTGAAATCAGTGAAAACATTGTTTCCATTTTGGATATGATAGAATCGAGAGGATCAGATAAATATTTGGGACCCCCAATTATATTCGGAAGATCAAAATACTCTTCCCTGGAATTACTACAGTGGTTTTTTTACGACCACATACAATAACCGCAGTCACAGATTTCCATCTGGGAAAAAATCCTCAATTCCACATGTTAGTTACCCAAAGTTGGAAAAAATGAAAAAAAAAAGAATAAAAACAAAAAAGAGAAAATAGTAAAATAAAAAATTTACATAACTCGTGTAGCCTCCCAAGTAACACCTTATTTTATGTCATTGACTCGACATCGTAACTCATTAGTTACTCATCAACACTTGGTACCCTAACAACCAAACCGTTTAAGCCTAATTATTGAACCCCTCATGGAAAGATTTAACCTTTGACCTTTCACTTTAAACACCTTTTGAAATTTCTCATCATATAAATCAATTGCTTCATGGGGAAAAACTTGAACAACAAATAAGGACATGTCAATCAAGATCGGAGCTTCCCTGAAAGAGCTTCAAGCAAGGCTAAAATAGTATGACTCCGTCTCCTTCTTTAAAGCCCTTTATTAATATGTTCTTGTCATACTAAACTTTCATTTTTTTTCCTTGTAAATGATTGCATTATTATACATTTTGAGGCGCAATTATTTGACTTCATAATCTGTTATCACACTACCTTACAACCCAACTAATTTTGTCATTAACCTCTAATTCAGCCACAACTTCATGCACGTTAGTCGATACAACAAAATTGACACGTGGATCTATCACATCTATAGTTCATAAAGAATGGTAATTAATGGGGTGTTTTTAAAATCATAGACATTATACTCCACCTTATCTCCGTCAAAATTCTTAGTAAGTGAACCACTATTTACAACAATCTTTGTGCATGCTGATTTCATAATGGTTTGCCTAATAGTAAAGAAGTTGTATGCTTGTCATGACCCATATCCAGCACAAATAAATTAGTGGAAAATATCAAACTATCAACCATCACAAAAAATCGACGGCCTTTTTGGGTACACATTAGATCATCAATTAATTGAATGACCATTTTTGTTTCATACGATACTCCAAATCCTAATTATTCATACAAAGAATAAGGAAAGATATTTATAGCTCCACCTAAATTTAGCATAGATTTATCAAATTTCATGTCACCTATAACGCAAAGAATTCTAAAACATGCTAGGATCACCACATTTCTTTGGCATACGCTTTTGAAATACAACAGATACATGTTCACATACCTTATTCATCTGGTTCCCCTTCAATTTCTTATTTCTTTTGATTGTGAAAAGTACCTTGGGAAATTTATCCTAACAAAGAACACGTTTGATGAGGTTGAGTAAATGAATGTTTACTTTGCATTTGTAGAAGGTCTCGAATAGTTCTTTGTCATTTTCCACTCTTCTTGGATCTGCCAATGCCTCACGAAATGGTGTTAGTGGCTTTTCTTAGCCAAGTGGTTGAAAATATGGACGAACATAAGTATCTTGAACCTCAATCACCTTTCTGCGGTTGTGGGACTCCATTTTCAGAGCAGATTGTTCTTAAAATCCTCCATACTCTCTGATGCATTTGCACATTCGTGGATTTTTTGTTGCTGGAATTTGCTTCGGAAAAATCACCTACTCAAATGAATTTTTCAACCTCTTTCCCAGTGGTGGTTCTGCGGTCATTATTATGATTCAATGATTTGTTCCGTGCTTTCATCAATTTCTTAATTATCGATAGATGAAAGTATGCAGGTTCAAATAATAGGTAGCGATCGCAGTTCTAACACTAGAAAATATTCATCAATTTTGGCTTCTTTTTCAACCATCTTTTCCTTCAAAATGTCACCATTTTCATCTGTGGGCATGATCTTCACTTTTTTTTACTACTCCTTAGTGCCAATGCACTAACATTCCCTCTTGGGTTAACTACCATTTGAGGTGGTAGTTTTTACGAATCCCTTGCCTCCAACTAACTAATTGCCTGAGATATTTGCCTAACTTGACTCTCAATATTTCGAATACTTGCTCTTTTCTCCTTCCTGAATCTTATTTGGCTTAGGTGTAACCATATCTTTGAGAGACATATCTGAGCTCAAATTTTGTACATTTAGCCTTGTATTGAATGGTGGTCTAGGTTGTTGTTGTTGGTTCTCGAATCCCAAATTGGGATGATCTCTCTATCTAGGGTTGTAGGTGTTTGGGAATATATCATATCTCTGCCTTTGAAGAGGTCTAAAACCATATTCAACATTCACTTCAACATGAAGTTCATGAAATTATGGACATGCATCTGTAAAATGAGAAACATCAGCACAAATCCCACATGCTTTACTTGTTGAATGGCTCCTTGCATCATGAGCTTCTTCATTATATCTTTCAACTTATCCAAATTGTATTGTGTGACACATTCTCAATAAGATTCGGCACTATCTCCAGGAGAACTAGACAACAGAATTCCCTAGATCCCCTTGAAAATTGTGAAAACATATCATATGATTCATTTGGTGTCTTGCTCTGAATATTACCTCCACAAGAGGCACTCACCATACGACGCTCATCGGCAAGAAACCACCATTTAAGTAAATAATTGAATCCTGCTCAGAGTAACCATGGTAGGGAAAAATCGAGCATACCCTCTTAAAGCACTCATAATACTCATAAAAAGTCTTGTCAAAATGTTGGTCAATGTTGTTAGTGCTCTTTGTTGGACTGTTTAATTTTAAAGCAGGAAAATATTTCTCAAGGAAAGTCTGCTTCATCTTTCCCCAAGTGGCAGTATCGTCTGGTGCTAGATAATAGAAGCAATCATTGGTTCGAATCCTTCAAAGAGAAAGGAAAAGTCTTGAATCTGATTTGGTTCTCAGTACTCTTTCCGGTGTCATACTCGTACAGACGACATAAAATTCCACCAAATGTTTGTTGGGACCTTTTCAATTTATACTATGGAAAGTAAGTAGCAGGTGAATCAAACTATATTTCAGCCCAAAGTTCACTCCTTTAGTCAATTCAGATAACTGTACAAGAAGTGGTTGCTGCTCAAAACCAGGGGCAATCAACTGTCTCAATGCCCAAATAGTCATCCTCACTTCTCGTTGAGATGTTTTTCGAATCTTGCAGATGCTAGAAAGTGTCCGCTCAATTTCTGGATCAAAACTCACAAGCGGTATATCAGTAGAATATGTGTGAATCATTTACACATTCATGCAATCAATTGGTAAACACAATAACAAACAAAGAAATAGAATTTTGCTAATTCAATGACGTCAAATTTGATAGAGGTTGGTTTATGGTCGTTATCACTTTATCGAAACAAATACCTTGAAAACTTAAAATAATATATAGGAAGCAATAACGGATCTAACCCAAGGAAATTATGATTTCTATTTCTAGGCAAGCAATTATATCACCCACTAATGAACCAAATGAGGTTTTGGTATGATTTAAGAATTAATAAATAAATAAAGCAAGATTAATAAAATATTGTTGTAATCAAGACTAGAAAAGAGTTTCATCTAACAAATATCCACACATCAACATAAAAATTTGAGCATAAATATCTCATGTTCATTCAAATCTATTGTTGATCCTAATCCTCTCAGATATAATTATTAGTTCAACTAGTCTAGCCCTGATAAAACTTACTATTAAAGTAATTTGGAAACCATCAATACTCATTTAATGGCAGCAATAAAAATAGGAGATAGCTTGCAATCAATTGTCTTTCATAATGAATATTCTTCATAACCATACACTCATATAAATTATGATTTGCTACTTTCAAATCTAGAATTCCAAGTTCATAAATCATGGTAATGTGAATAATATCAATAAACCTAGATGATTATACTAGATAAATCAACAAGATCTAATGAAATTAAGAACCAGTGAATTAATACAACCAACTAGAAATAGAACAAGATTTTAAAATCTCACAACCAAATCATTTATTACTTCAATTTGTTAGATGAAACAAAAGAAGTTTAGTTCTTCAATGCAAAAACCACATCTAAAAGAAAATTGGAATAATAGCTAATGGGTAACGAATGTCTTATCAATTCTAGGTCTAAGCTTAAATACTCTAACATAAAAATTAAGGAAAATATCTAACGAAATAACATGAATGGAATTAGAATATAAAACTAATCATTTTTAGTACAATATCGAGCAATAAACGGTCACAATAGTGACATCCGCGGTCGCGGAAATAGGATTCCCAAATCCTCAAATTCAAGGTGCGTCATGATCGCGACATTCCAATCCGCCGGTGCAGATTTCATACTTTCTTCAGTTTCAACTCTTCAATTTTTCACTCCTCTGTAAATTTTCATACTTCTTCACTTCTACGCTTCAGTTCCATTGAAAAATTACATAAAAATGTGTCTAAAACATTATATAACTATGCTAATAGTTACTAACTATGCTATATAAAATACAACCATGTCATGTACATCAAAATGATGATCGGAATTTTGATCAGGTCCACGTGTATATGTGAATGCTTGTATTTTTTTTCTTGAGTAGACAAGTGAAAACCTCATAATGAACTTCTTTAAATAAAAGCTCTATTCGAATATCTTAAGAGACCATTATTCATTTTAGATTGATGATTGCACTCGACTCTTTCCTTGGAGATGCTTTGGCGGATTGGGGGTCTATCAATATGACGTGTAAACTGAATTTTATCAACCAACTACTGCACTGGAGATGCTCTAAGGGCATGTACTATGCTGTGGACGTCTTTTGTATTTTTATTTTCCACATGGTAGATTTTGATTAGATTTTCAATGCGATGTAAGCAAAAGATATAGATTGAAGATGTTTTTTGAATTTCCATCTCCAATGCTACCATCATAATTATAATTTTAGTATGATATATCAATAATTAAATGTTTAAGACTTTAATGGGAGAATGATTATAAAAAAAAGTTTTGGGCCAAATTTAATGAGGTGAGATATGACGGTCCCATTTTGGGCCTTGAACAATAGATTCTCTAGCTGACGAGGTCATTCAAAATTTTGGCCACGTGAGATTTAGGCATACCACTAATTTTTTAGGTGGTCAAAGTACCAAATCCTCAAATAATTGGAAATTAAAAAAATACCAAGTTGTGGAAAGTGCCAATATAACCTTATGGTGGAAATTTTGGCATTGACCAAGTGTTTCTAGATGATGACCACACTTTAAATGACAAAAATGACCCTCGACTGATACCGTCGCACCACCGCCACCACCTCGTCGCTGCCGCACCACTACCACCCCACCGACAACCGTTGCTTCATTACCTCGCCACCGATGACCACCATTGTGCCACCACACCACCCTAACTCGTACCACAAACCCACCACCACCACCACATCAACCCCTACCACCACCAAAAACACCAACCCTACACCACCAAGACACTGATACGCCACTACCCGCCACCGCGTAACACCATCCTGCAATTACTCAATACCACCACTCCACCCAACCCCAACCCCAACCCCAACCCCAACCCCAACCCCAATCCTATTATGATTCCTAAACCTAGCCTTGACACCTCTCATCCCCAGCCCCAGCATCGGGTGTGAAAATGGGTGAACATAAGAAGAAGAAATCAGAGAACGGTAGCCAGCGGCGAACGACAAGATTGGATATTGACGAACAGAAGAAGAAGAAGAAATTGGCGAGCGACCAGCATCGGGCGTGGAAATTGACAAATAGAAGAAGAAGAAGAATCAGCGAACGAATGCCGACGGTGAACAACAAATCCTTCACCCCGATAGATTTAGAAGGGAGAGCAGAGTCGGCGAAAATGTTTTGGGGGGGGGGGCGAGAACGGCGAACAAGAGGGAGAAAAAAAAACAACCATTTATGGTTAGTAAATTAGGGGTATAATGGAAAACTCTTTTTTCGAGGGGCAAAAATGACATTTTACCTAATTTTGGCTTAAATTAGCCGGAATAGGTTTTTTTCATTTTCACTTATATTCTAGGGTTATATTGCTACTTTCAATTATCAAAAGGTTATATTGGTACTTATATGAATTATATAAGGTAATATAAGCACTCTTCTCTTTTTTGTTTTAGGATTGCGAAACTATCAGCATGATGTGCCTATCAACTTTTAATAACTGACACTTGCATTGGAGTTGCTTTATGAGCATGTATGACGGTCTTCCACCTTTCTAGATCCCACGTGACAAATTTTACTTAGAACTTCAGTGTAATGCAAACAAATAAAATGACCGATTTGGAATTTTGATCTTCAATTTTACCATCACAATTATAATGGTGTGTCAATAAATAATGACTAAGAAAAATCAATAAAAAAAATTAACCAAAAATTAATGAGATGAGATATTAACAATATCATTTTAGCCATTAAAAAATAGAAGGTCTACATAACGAGTTCAGTTGTAATTTTTAAGGGATAATACAAATATAACCTTATGTACTTGAGGTAAGTGCAAATATAACACTCGGATAAATAAAAATACAAAAAATAACTCTAACTAGTTGAGGAAAATGCAAATATAACTTTCAGGTGAGAAATATGGCGTTGACCGCTGCTGGACCAGGTAGGGTTATATCAGCAATTATGAAAACTGATAGGGTTATATCAACACATTCTTAAAAAATGCAGGGTTATATCAGCACATATTGTAAAAGCAAACCCCATCAACATTAAAAACTCTAGGTCGGAGAACACAACATATAAAAACTACACACACAACACCAAAGATCATCAAATCATCAATTTGGACTAAATTAAACAAAATAAACAAAAATATCATCAAAAATCCTTATATTCTATACTATATATACCACATATCTCTATTCATGTGTCGAGATGCAAAATAAATCACAGAATCAAACTCAATATCGCATTGATATTTTGAATTAATGGGAATTTCTGATGAAGATACCATTTTGAAAGGTTCCCTCACCTCCACTTCAACATCTATTGCATCGACCTCACCAAAACTCTTTCTTCGCCACTGAAATCACATTATGGAACGCCAACAATTGGTAGAAGAGGTTGAAATGACGGTTGCGTGTGGTTGGCGTTGATATTATACTAATATGACACTTTGTTTTTATAGTATGTGCTGATATAACCCTACGTTTTTTACAAATGTGTTGATATAACCCTATAAGTTTTAGGTATGTGCTAATATAACCATATCAATTTTAGGAATGTGCAGATATAGCCCTACTTATTATGGTGGTGGTGCAACAGTGGTCCGGTGGTGGTCTCGCAGCAGTATTTGGTTTTTATGATGCTAAGGGCAATAATGTCATTTCCTTTTTCAGAAGGGCAAAAATGTCTTTTCATGAAATTCTGGCTAAAAATTGCCGGAAATGGTTATATTTGCATTTTCACTTATTATGTAGAGTTATATTTGCACTTTCAATTATTATAAAGTTATATTCACACTTTTGTGAATTATGTAGGGTTATATATGCACTTTTCTCTAATTTTTATCACATGAGATTAATGACTATCAGTACTCTTACATTAGAAATATATTTTAGCACGGACTTCTATAAAGTTTTTGTGTGTATTAACTTTCATGGGCATCAAGATGATACTTATACGAAAGTATTTGGAAAGACCGTCTTTCTATAAGTATAAGAAAAGATGGGTTGAACTAGAATTATAAAAAGGTAAAAAGTTTTAGTTGCAATATTAAAAATAAATTATGCAACGTGCAGTAATTATAAGTTTATGAATTGATTAAAAAATTTATCTTAATTTTTTAAAATTTATAATTTAAATATTAATCTTTTCATGTCATATCAAAATATCGTGTTTCGAGGGAGAGACTCGTACTTACCCGGAAGATGTTCCGTTGACTAAATCGATGGAGAAATTAAAAAGGAAGAAGACGTGGAAACCATACTATAGTGGTGAGTTGAGCATGGTATTAGTGGATTATGTCGGCGGGGAATTATGATTCGTGGCACATTATCACGGAGTAAACCCACGCTTTCAGCAGTAAAGAACCGCCCCACCATACCATGTTAAAGACGCCTAAACGAACCAAGCACCATTTTATGCATAGTCCTTCTAGAATAACTTCATACTACTCAACTACATTTATATGGCCCTTCTATAATAACTTCATACTACTCAACTACATTTATATTATTAGGTGATTTAAAAAAAATATTGGAAAAAACGCTCAGAAACAGTTACGATGGAATTAATATCCAACCTAATTAACCTCTACCAATAATTAACATTAGATAACACTCGTGATTTGCACTGACGTAAATTTGAATATTATCATATAAATAAATATATATTTTTATATAATTGAATTAAGTGATAAAAATACTACTCCACTTTAGCAAAATTTTACTCCACTTTAGTTGATAAATATATATTTTTAATATAATTGAATTAAAAATATTACTCCCATTTTTAATATAATAAATTCCACTTTAGCAAAATAATATTGTTTTTATCAACATTGCATGCATGCGGATTTCACATAATATATAAAATTATCAAAGTTTTAAAGATTTGATTGTTATATCGTGTCACTGCACGTTCATGATAACAAATATATTTATTATTATCATACTTTTTTACAAAATTAAAAAAATGTAAAGTCTTGGTAAAGACCGTCTTTCCATAAGATTATGGAAAAATGGGGTTTAATTAGAATAATATAAGGTAAAATGTTTTAGTTACAATATTAAATACCTATTATACAACGTGTAGTAGTTATAAACTTTATAATCCGATTCATGCAACCCGAAAATTTTATTTTCATTTCTTCTAATTTGCACTTTAAACCTTGGTCTTTCCGTAACTTTTGGAAATATCGTCTTTCAAGAGACTGACTCAAAAAAATTATATGATAGTTTTTATTAATTAAACTTTGTGTAATTGAGTTATAGATGTCCATTTTCTTCTTCTTCCAATAAATGTTTTAATATATTGTGATTAATAAAAAACATTGTGCTATTTTTCGACCAAAAGATGACATTCTAAAGAAGATTTTTTTATTAAAAATTCTAGGGAAGACCGAAAAAAAACTTCTGTGGTCAACAAATGTTGCACTCCGTAAAAGGTGGGACATTTCCGGCAGCACCAGTGTCTGAATCATGCACGGTCAAATATAATGAGGAGCTCATTTATAATGATAAAAATAATTATGTGTGTTGGATCTAAATTTTTTAAATTAGTAATATTGTCAGCAATTCATAATTAATTGATTGAATTAGAACTATATAAAATATAAGTTTTAAATTTTAATCAAAAAATATAATTCATCATCTTAAATAAATAAAATACATTCTTAAATTATCAATATTTTAAAATTATTAATTATACGAGTTTTTGAAAGTTAAAATTTATGATAATTTAATATTTAAATTTAAATATAATATTCATTAATGCATTAATTTTTTATGATAAAATCTTGAGAAAACTGCCTTTCCACAGACATATGGAAAGACGAAATTTAAATAAAATTATAGAAAAGTAAAAGGTTTTAGTTGCAAATTAAAAACTTACCATGCAACGTGCAGTAGTCATAAGTTCATGACCCGATTAATGCAACACAAATTTTTTTATGTTGATTTCTTCTAATTTGCAATTTAAACCTTAGTCTTTCCGTAACTTATGGAAAAACAGTTTTTCAAGAGACGAACTCAAGATTTTATTTGTAAATACTTTCAATGGTTTATTTAACACTTTGTAAATTTTATTTGAAATTTTTCTTAGAGTCCTCTCTTGAATACAGTCTTTCCATAAATTACGAAAAGACCAAGGTTTAAATAGAAAATTAGAAAGAAATCAAGATAAAAATTTTGGATTGCTTAATCGAGTCATAAACTTATAACTACTGCACGTTGCATAATAAATTTTTAATATTGTTACTAAAACCTTTTACCTTTCTATAATTCTAATCCAACTTCATCTTTCCATATGCCTATGAAAAGACGGTCTTTCCCAAGTTTTTGTCTAAAATGTTTAAGAACTATATTTAATATTTATATAAAGCATTTTATACTGATTTTTGTCTCAAAATTAAAATTTATTAGAAAAATTTTATACACACATATATATATAAGTTACTCTATCTATTATTCAATATGTTTAACATAGTAATTTTAGATATTTTTGTAGGAAATATTATGTGGAAAGAATGGATTGCATTGAGTAAAAAAGAATAAGTAGATGTAAATGATTTACTTTTTATGAAATATATTTATATATATTATCATACAAGAGTCCGTCTCTTGAAAGATGGTATTTCCATAAATCATAGAAAGACCAAGGAAGTGCAAATTAGAAGAAATGAAAATAAAAATTTTGGGTTTCATGAATCGAGTTGTACACTTTATAACTACTACACGTTGCATAATAAATTATTAATATTGCAACTAAGACCTTTTACATTTTATTACTTTAATTAAACTTTGTCTTTCCATTAGTTTACGGAAAGATGGTCTTTCCCAAAACTTTGCCATCGTGAAATGAAGTTTGATAATATTAAAAAGATAAACCAAAATGGAAAGTGTGTCAACTTTAAAAATACATATTGTAAAAAATAAGTACTATGAAAGAATTCCCTAACAAAGGGAGATTGAGAATACAAAAAATGCATAATCATAAATAGGGTATGATTAATTACTAATTAACTTAAAAGTATTGAAGTATGGGAATAACATTGAAAATGGGGGAAGAGATTTGCATTGTAAATTGGGAATTGACTTTATAAATATTAAATTTTCAATTAATTTTGGAAAGTGATGCGTAATTATGTGTAAATGTCATGTGGCAAGAATTATATGTAAGTGACATGTGGCATAAATGGCCTCTTTTAATATATACTATAGATATTGCATGGATGTGTGAATTACATGTTAACCAGATTGATTGTCTGTCCTATTACAAATTAGAGATTCAATAATAAAAATTGTAATTTTGCCCTTAGGGATATTAACGTATTTCCCGTGAAAATCATGACTACTTGAAAGAGAGTAGCGCAGTGGCGGAACCAAGACAAAATTTGAAAGGGGTTGAACTACACCGGCATCTCCGGGGCAGAAAAATTCCTTCCTGGGTGGAACCCTCATGAGTTTTAATGAGCCGGGATGAACAAAGACATTAAGAGTATTACTCCCTTAATTCGCCAGATTTTACCGGGGCAGCCACACCGGCTCGCCCCGGTTTAGTTCTGCCAGTGGAGGAGCGTATCGAGCACCATATCACTGAGTCAAATAGAGATCTTCTACGATTGTAACACTACTTGATTCAAAACACCTTGGAAACGCACAAAATTGAAAAATATAAATAAATAGAACCCTAAAACAAAAACACAAACACACAATACATACAAACAGATTAAGAACAACATATCAATGTGAGCAGTTGAATTGAGTTATTATTGTGAACACAACAATCTAATCGATCAGTTCAAAAAAATAAAAACTAATGTATGAGAACAAATTCCACACTTATTCAGTAAAATAATTAATAAAGAACATCAATTAAAATAAATTGGTATTTTTCCATCTTCCCATGATGAAAAGATGGGAAAAATTAGAATTTTGATGTGGAGAAACATGTGCGGTGGCCTTATGGATTGGAGAGAGGAAAAGTTTTAATTTTTTTTGAAAAATTCTGATTATTTATTGATGACATATTAAGTTAAGACCCCTTTGGGCCGATATGCGAAATACCCTTTAGAAAGGCCCAAAATCCAAAGAGCGCTTTCGAGGCCCAGGAGACCATGGGTGACCTTTGGGCCTCAAGGAAAGAGGAAGGTTAAGAGCAAGAGATACTAGGTTTTAGGAAGGTATAAATTGAAAGATATGTCTTCTATTTTTGGTATTTTGTCTATTGCCTACTTTTATTGAGTTAGCTCTTTTCCCACAGCTGACTTGACCGTCGGAGAATCTCCCATCAGATTACTCTGAGGTCTGTTTCCCTTGCAGATTATGGATTGGATGGAGGTGTTTGGATCGTGGGGGCTTGGATCGAGTTCAAGACACATCAATTGGCACGCCCAGTGGGACCCAGTTAAGTTAGATCTAGATCCCTTAATGTATGTTTTCATCCACAACCTCTACCCGATGGAGTGAAAGGTTGAAGATCAAGGGGACTGGCGCTGGGGGTGAAGTCAGATCTTCGTATAGGCCAAAGTATACGAAGAGGATGGTTGTTGCCACAACCACACGGTGTGCGAAGATTCCTCCGGTGGAGGCATTACTGGACCCTAACATATTGATTCCTGTGGTTGAAGGATCGCAGGCAGGAATTCTTCCAAAGATATCGAAGGACATGGAAGTTACTATAGAGCCAGCGGTGGGAGTTAGCGATGCAATGCGGTGTAAAAATTGTGGGAGTGGATGGTCATCTCACAGAGTGCTCTGGTGACTCGTATATTGAGGCGTATGAACAAAGGATTCAGGAGAATCAGAGCTTAGGAGGTCCGACAACAAGGCCACCGCAAGGTTTTGATTAAATGACGCATATGTTGATGGCAACAGGGTATCAGGTTGTTCCCCATCTCAATAACCTTTGGACCATTAACAACGATGATGCATTCAAACCAGGGTGGCAACCATGAACCTAGAGAGATTGATAGTGCTCTGGGAAGGTAGTTGGATAGACTAATAGGTCCAAATTGTCAAACAGCAGGCTTTCCGTTCGGTCCAGTTGTGACGATGGTTCGTTGGCCAGGTGGCACGAAGCCACCAGAGGGACTTCCTACCTATGCGGAGAGGACCCTCGAGACTTCAGTCAGACCTTCCTCAATTTGATGAATTCTCAATATTTTTATGAGAAGTTGACATGCAAACTGGTGGGAAGCTACCTTCACCTAAAAGTGCGGGAGTGGTTTAAAAAGTTGCCCAGAGGTTCGCTGCAATCATATAGAGACTTCAGTGGGGGGTCAATATTGCCAGAAAAAGAAATTCACCAAAACGTTGATGGGGATGTATCAGTCGAAGCAGATACAATGGGAGTTCACTTCAACTTTTTATCATAGATAAGTCTTTGAGAGTCTGGGGGGTCATCAAAAGTATAGAAATGAAATCATCCAAGGTTACCTGCTGGGAATGGAGGACTTGGAGTTATGTAAGAAACTGACAGTAAAGATCCCTAAGATGCTTGAGCAACTTTAGGAGGTCGTTGAGTAGTATTCGAAGCTTGAGGAGGCAACTCGAAGGAAGAGAGAAGAGATAATGGCCAAACAGAGGAAACCAAGTGATTCTCCAGGAAAAAGGCCAACAGAGAGGCCATGTTTTGAGAAATACACCGCCGTGAGGCCTTTCCCATCAGATAATTGGAGCATCCACGTAGGAATTTTTAAACCGCCCCTCCAATGAATGATGATAACAGAGAGTTTGCTAATAGGAATGCCACCAACAAGTACTATAATCACCATAGAGATTATATTCATCACACAACTGAATGTACCCATTTGAGAATAAAGATCGATCAATGTGAAAGAGAGGGTCTACTAAAGGATTCTTTTAGTCAGCATGCCCGAAATAATCCCTCGAGGCAGAGGAATGAACGAGGAAATAGGCAGCCTCCGAAGAAAATTTTCAATTCTGGGAACTGAGGGGATCGTGGTCATTAGGGGTAGCGATAAGAGCGTCGCGATGAGCCACAACGGAATCAGCCCTCGGAGAACCAGAATAGAAATCTTGGGAATCTTGTTGTGCACAAGGTGATCAATGTTATTAACAAAATCGTCCGAGAGAGGTCTTCGAACACGGTAATGAAGGTCGAATCATAGAATATCCCAGCAGGAGAGCCGAAGGTTAAACAATTTTGACCTGGTGAAACAATCACTTTATCGGAAGCAAATACAGTTCCAAATAGAGTCCCTCATGCAAACCCTATGGTGATTACTGCGATGATATGGACTTCGTTGGTAAAAATGGTGTTTATTGATGGTGGAAGTGGAGTGGAGATTATGTTTGTAGATTTTTTTATCAGCTCGGGATCCGACATACGCACTTTAAGAAGTCGACTTCTACATTGTCAGGATTCACGAGGAAAACCTTATATCCAATGCGAGAAATCACTTTGCCAGTCAGGGTTACCGAAGGAGATAAAGGGGTCACCATGCCCTATAGCTTCCCAGTCATTGATGCTTTCTTCCCCTACAATGTGATACTTGGGAGGTCGTGGATGTGCCAAGCGAAGGCAGTATGGTCACCGTACCATTTGATGATGAAGTTTCCAACGAGCACTGGGGTGGCATCAATCAGGGGCGACCAAATAGTGACTAGGAGTTGCAATTATGAGTTAGTAAAGGGGGCAAGGAGTATGAAGGGTATGGCCTCAGTGCACGGAGAAGATGGATCAGCTGACACTCAATCACTTCCCTTTTAAAGCATCAGAATAGTGCACATTGGAAAGATGATGTCGAAAACGGTAAGGGAAGAGTTGAAGGAACTAATTGATGGATATTATAATGTTTTATCATGGGATACTTCAGACTTAATAGGGGTGCCAGCGGAGTCAGCTGTCCACAAGCTAAACATCGATCCTTCAATCAAGCCAGTTAAGCAGAAAAGAAGAATGTTTGCTCTTGAAAGGGCTGTGGCGTTACATTTGGAGGTCGAAAAGCTTCTTGAGGCAGAGGTTATCGAGGAGGTATTCTATACAGAATGGTTGGCTAATTCAATCATGGTTCTAAAGCACGATGGGGCATGGCTCTTGTGTATCAATTTTACGGATCTGAACAAGTGTTGTCCTAAAGATAGCTAACGATTACCATTGACGGATCAACTGGTCGAAGAAATAGCAGGGTATCGAATTCTAGCCTTATTCGATGCTCACAGGGGTTATCACCAAATATTGATGGCAGAAAAAAAATAAGGAGAAAACCTCATTCATAATGGATATGGGTACATTTTGTTATAAAAAATGTCGTTTGGTTTGAAAAATGCTGGTGCTACTTACCAGAGGTTGGTTGATAAACTTTTCAAAAGACGGATTGAGAAGAACCAGGAGATATATGTGGACGACATAGTGGTAAAGAGTATGGCATATAAGCAAATTCTGTGAGATCTGGAAGAGATATTTGATGGGTTACGAGGAGCAAAATTAAAGATCAATCCATCGCAGTGTGTGATTGGAGTGGAAGATGGAAAATTTATGGGATTCATGGTTTCATAAAGAGGGATCGATTCCAATCCTATTAAAGGTGGAAGCGCTGATGAATATGAAGAGTACGCGGAATATAAAAGAAGTTCAGAGATTGATAGAGTGTTTACTGGCTTTGAGCTATTTATTGTCGAAAGGGGCAGAGAAACACTTACCCTTCTCTGATGTACCATTCCTTGCCAAAAATTTGGTTTGGAAGAAGAATTGTGAGGCGTCTTTCACATCATTGAAGGAGCATCTCAGGACCTTGCCGACAATATGAAACCTGAGAAAGAGGAAGTATTATACCTCTATATTTTCCTCTACTTTAGCCATCAGCGCGGTGTTAGTGAAGGAGACAGGAAATCAACAACATCTCAAATACTTTGTTAGCAAGGCGCTGCAAGGCCCAGAAATGAGGTATACTGCCTTCGAAAGGCTGATATTAGCATTGGTACATGCATATCAAAATTTACGGCCCTACTTCCAGGGTCATACTATAATCTTACTTACAAATTACCCCATCAGGTAGATATTGTTGAAACCTGAGTCCTCGGGAAGGATGATAAAATGGGCAGTAGAACTGGGAGAGCACGATATACAATTTTAACCAAGGACAACGAGCAAGGGCCAAACCCTTGCTGACTTCATTGTAGAAACTACGGAAGTGATCGAGGGAAAAAGTATAAATAGAAGAGAATGGAGTTTGGAAGTTGTTCGTTGATGGTTCGTCACACTCAGGGGGGAAGTGGAGCGTGGGTGTTGCTCATTGGCCCCGATGACACCGATTACCCTTATGATTTGCACTTTAAGTTCAAGGCTACAAATAATGAAGCAGAATACGAAGCTTTGGTCACTTGTCTTCAGTTGGAAAAGGAGATGTAAGTGGATGATGTGGAGATATTCAACGATTCGCGGATCGTGGTCAACCAAGTAAATGGAGAATATGGGGCCAGAGAGGTGAGCCTACAGAGCTATCTGGAGATTGTAAAGCCCCTGCTGAAGTGCTTTCTATCCTATACTCTTACATAGGTGCCGATGCTATAAGTAAATTGGCTTCCTCGGACTTGGGAGGATTAGCGCAGATTTGGGTGTTGTTCGAAACCTTGTACCATCGAAACTTTGAGGAGCTCATAGTAATAGAGATCAATGAAGGAGAGATATAGATGATTATGATTGTCAAGTACTTGTAGGATGAAATACTCCCTAAAAGCCCTGTCAAAGCAAGGAAGATCCGGCTTAAGGCACCAAAGTATGTGATACATGATAGCGCCTTATATCGACAGAGGCATCTGCAACCCTTGCTTCGATGTGTTACACCCTCTGACATACACTATTTGATCCAAGAAGCTCATGAAGGGGTTTTTGGTAGCCAACAGGGAGCTTGTTCTGTTGCTAAGAGAATGCTTCGAGCAGGGTATTACTGGCTGAAAATGTTTGATGATGCCAACCGGTATATCAAAGCTTATCACCAGTGTCAAAAACATGCTCCTATGACCCATGTCTCTTAGACTGAGATGATCAACATACACAGCTCCCGGCATTTCGACAAGTGGGGGATCGATCTGCTATGACCCTTTCCAGAAGCTTCAGGAGGGCTTAAATACTTGATAGTGGATGTGGACTACCTTACCAAATGGGTCAAAGCAAAGCCGCTAGCAAACATTAAGGGGAAATCTATAATCTCATTATGTTAGAGGAATATTGTTCGTCGCTTTGGCATATCGAAGACATTCACAATAGATAATGGAACACGGTTCGTAAATGACCCTTTCAAAAATTGGTGAAAGGAGTTCAAGATTCAGTTAAAAGTAACATCCGTATATCACCCCTAGGAAAACAGACAGGTTGAAGTTACCAACTGTAACTTGGTGAATGGGATTCGGAGGAGATTGAAGGGGCAGCAGGATATTGGGTTCATGAATTACCCAATGTGCTATGAGCCTATTGAACAGTAGAATCCTCCACGACTTGGGACATGCCCTATAACCTTTTCTATCGATCCGAAGCTATAATCCCTGCAGAGATCGGTGTGCTAAGTCCTAGGATGATGACGGCTAGTGACAATGCTAACGAAAATTATCGTTTCCTAGAGCTTGATCTGATTGAGGAAAGGTAGAATCAAGCATAGATTTGAGAAGCTAAGGTGAAGGAAAAAAGTTAAGAATTACCATGATCGAAGGGTGAAGCGAGCGCAGTTCACAGCGGGAGACCTGATAATGCGAGACAACTAGAAAAGCCGCCAAGAGTCCGAAGGAAAGCTAGCCCCAAACTGGGAAAGGCCATACCGGGTTATCAAGGTTCACCCTGGATAAAGTTACACGCTCGACACAATGGATGGAGAACGCATACCAAGAAGGTGGAACATAGTTAACCTTCAGAAGTATTATCAGCTTTGAAGACCGACGAATGGATCCTACTGAATATAATCACTCTAAGGCTTGTATGCCATGTGCTACAGCTGGTTGATTAAATGAAAATACTGATAGTATTACCCTATGAATATCTTCAACGCTACCAATATTTGCTCTTAAGCAACCTTCGCTCTTAAGCGACTAATCTCTGCTCTTAAGCGTCCAATCATCACTCTTAAGCGACCAATCTTCACTCTTAAGTGACCTTTGCTCTTAAGCAAATCTTCGCTCTTAAGTGACTTACGTTCTCAAGCGACCTTTGCTTTCAAGCGACCCTCGCTCATAAGTGATTGGCATTACCTCTTATTAAAATAGCCAAACACATTTAGTAGTAGCATGGAAACGTCCCATATTTATTCAACATGTGAAAAACTACACATAATACATTCGCTAATAAAGAAAGTTGTTTTAGTATTAAAAATTACAACATGGTTTACACAAAGTGAACAATCAAACCCAGTGATCATCTCCAGGCTTTAATCCAGTAGCAATTGTGAATAGATTATCGATACTACTTTCTGAACCCTCGGGGACACTAGAGGTATGTCGTCTTTGCCCAGAAATTAAGCCTTTAGTAGGCGATGGAACTCCCTCAGCATCACAAATTTGTAGTAGCACCTCGTCTTCGTTATTCCCAAGTCTGGCATTCAATAATTTAGTCTTATGAGGAACCTTTCTCTTAGAAGGTTTCTTCCCATTTTCCTTCTTCGATGAACCCGCTTTCGGGGAAGGATTTTTCCCTCTTTGAGGACCCTCGTTTTGATGAACTTGCATTAATGTTCGGGCAATTATGCTCTAACCACTCATGAACAGTGTTAAATATTGCATACTGGGTAGGATCTTTATCCAGACCTTTATTCATCATATAATGTTCAGTGTCACACAAGAACTTTGGTATATTGCCAATGAGGCCCATATCGAGAACCCCATGAGATAACCCATACTCCCAAAGACTTTCGGAGAAAGATCTGATAGTAGCAGTATGCTCTAATACTTGACACAAAAGCCAGGAATTTTGGATTGCAAGCTCCCTGCAAACTCAAATCTTATCGTTGATGAATTTATGTGACGGAGACACCTTTTCTTCGAGCCGCATGTTCTGTTCAGCCTTCTAGCTTTCTAAATTCATCTTGGTAATATTTGATATCCCTTCGGTAACTCAAAGTACGATACAACCTTGCATCGACAAGACAGTGGTACAATGAAGAATATTTGGCCATCATTTCTCGTAGCGCTTACTGATAGTCCATCTCAGTAGCGCTACATGCCTCGTCCACTACACCTAGAGCTATAGCCATTAAACCAATTTTTGGATCTTTCTATGCCTCCTTGAGAAGCTTTCAGATCAAATGATTGCTACAATCATGCCATGATGATGGTTCCTTATAGCTTTAGATAAGTCTTGGATTAATCGGGTTAGTTCGGTGAGAGATTCCGAGAGATCAAACCTTACCTTAGCCAGCTCTTGAGTGGATCTCTCCAGCTCATATCTCAAAAGCATATTCTATGAAAAATAAAGAGCGTTCGTCAAACAGTTGAAACTAGAATAATAAATAAATCCTCCAAAACAGTCATTCATTGATCAAATTACAAGGGAAGAATTTCATACATCTCTCTCCTCATGACCTAAGCTTGGCTAGTGTCTTCCCCCATCGCAGTATCCTGACTCCTGAGTATCCCGATCACCACCAACATGGTCTTCATTTCCCTTTGAAGCCCTATGATTATCATTTTCCTTTGAAGCCCCATAATCATCATTTCCCTTCGAAGACCCCGCAGGTGGAGTGTTCGTGGCCTTCAGATAAGGAGCAGGGACCTCAATCTTTCAAAGTTCCTCAGCCGAGTAGAACTTCTTCGATTTCTTGATATGGTCAAAGAAACAACACTTGAAGCCTCTGAGATGGGAGATTTAGGGCCATTTCTCTTTGATCTTATCTTTGGCGTTATCGTTGATGTACTCCGAGAGAGTTTTGACTTGGGTACAACCCCAATCCTTTGCGATCTTGGCCAGATCAACAAATAGGTCGTAGAAGTCCTTGGAGCCCATCAGTTTGTCAGCAAATCTTTCCAACAGGGGTCTCTGAGATTCGGGCGAGCATTTTTTCGAGAGGCGCTTCTCCCTTTCCTCGGACCTCTTCAAGCTTTCTTTCAAATCCTTCATCTCTTTCTTCATCTTTGAGCACTCCTCAAGACGAGCGGCTACGACGGCCAATTCGATAGGGCCTTGCAGGAGAGAGGGAACGCTGCTGGAGAAGATGCCAGCAACGGATTGATAAGAAGATCGAATAGTTTCCTGGAACTGAAAGTACAAGGGAAAGTTAATATAAAAAAAGATGAGGGCGAGAAGAATCAAAGAAAGGCAGTTTGCAGTAACTTACTAATGGTTCGTTGCCCAGCTCGCTGAGGTACTCCAAGGGTAAATCATCAGCATGAGGGTCATCATGAGCCTCATTGTTCTCGGGCTCGGCAGGGATCTCAGTGGTTTCAAACCTTTACCGTTTGGGGGAATTCTCCTGCACAGGAGGTCTCTGCCAAACTAGTACAGGGTACGGGTGCCTCACATTTACCATTGAACAGTGAATCACATCCTGGTCAAGCTCGTTGATGAAGTCACCCGCGCTACTCACTGCAAAAGAAAAAAACGTAGATTAACAACGCTAAAAGAAAAAATGAAAGATGGAAAAAAATACAATAAATTATTTCAGTGTTGTCCCAGAAACCTTCGGAAGAATCCGAAAGAGGTATATCTTTGATACACTTTCCTCCAGAAAGACCTGGCGATCGAGGGGCCCTCGTGCCCAATGAGTTATCAACATCTTTGTTCCCTTTATTGGTCATGTCCACTGACCCATAGAAGCATTCTCATTAAGGGCTTAATGGTCAATCTAAGCATAAATATTCTTGTAAACCCACTTTGTCCATACGAAGGGCTTCCCCCTATTTAGTCTCCGGGTGATAGGACTTGACATCTTGGGGATCGGAGCTTTGAAGGCGCTCCACATCCTCGCGCATGTTATCAGGTACCACATGTTTCCCATTTCTAGTTTCCACTTGACATTGGGGTTCCATCGAGGAGTTCGATAAGCCCCAGAACAATTGAAGGTTAAGGCATTGTCCTGCCACCCTGCATTATTCGAAAGAGGAATGATGAACCTCCACCCCGATAGGTTGTTAGCTAGGGTGTAGTTCCCTTGACATCTCAATTAATAATCAAGGAATATATGGCTCGAAATAGGCCATATTAAGGGTTCACGTCAATTTCCTTATATCGATCTAGGAAAGTCATGATTACAATCACATTGGGGTGCAGTTGGGATAGGATAACATCGAACTCCTCCATCAAACTCGACAAGAGAGGAGGGAAAGGAAAACTCAGTCCCGACCTGATGTGTTTACTGTAAGTTATAGTTTTCCCTATGGGTACATTTGTGTGAAATTCACCTCCTTTGAAGACTTCTAAACGAGCGTCTAAGGGAATATGCTGACATGGGGGAACTTCCTCGATGATTCTTCTTACCTCGTTAGGAAATACATAATCTCGGGTTCTCTCCTAGCCAACGAAGGTTCATCGGTAGAACACTTCTTCACAAAAAATTTCCTTCGAGAAGGAACATATGAAATCACATGTTTGGCTTCTCGGCCCTAGAACCATCGATAAGGTTGAGACCACCGCTCGAACGACCCACAGGATCCATACCTACACCACCGCCTAACCTAGAAGACTCTATCCTAGAAAATCCCCAACAGTAAGAGAACTGGGGGGCTCATCGGGGTTAGGAACCATGTCAACCGATTCTGTATCTTCTGAATTGGTCGGATACCTATCAGATTGCGGGGGAATCTCCTTGGAAAAATTCAAACTGACATCGTCGGAGATGGTGTTCTCTGAAAAACTTGCTTCTGCACCGTCGTACATCTCACAGTCTGTTACAAGAGGAGATTGAGGGGAAAGGGGGGGATTGACAGAAGCTAGAGGATTAGGATAGGCCATAAAAACTTACTTGTGGAAACGGAGTTGGAAGAAGATTAAAGCTTGGGGGCTGTAGAAGATTGAGGTTGAAAGAATTTCTAGAATAGAAACCTGCAAAAAATGGAACACGAAGATTAAATGAAGAAAAGAGAGAACCTCGGGGTAATAAAGGCGAAAGAGAGAGAAAATGGGATAATGATTACCTTGGGGAAAAGGAAATTTTTGAAAAGGCATAAAAAGAAGGAAACCCGCATTAATAAATCCCTCCACGAGCACATACTTCTCGCTATTTACTCATTCACTCACACCTTTAGGAATTTCAAAACTTGAATCGTTTGAGAAAAGCTAAGTGCTCATCCGTTGTAGACCAAGCCTCGAAAGCAGCTTTCAAAACTTAGGTTTCCCACAAAGAACAAGTTATAACAGGCCAGATCTAAGCAATCGAAGGATCAGTACCTCGATCGAGGTGGCCGTCGATGAGATGTATCTTCAGAGACAGAGAATCACTTACTCCCTCTGTCCCACCCATATCTATAAAAAGAGAAACACAAACAAAAATTCAATCTATTTAAATGTCCTTCTTGCCCTTGCACCTTCTTGCCCTTGGACCACCAACCACAGCCATCAGCGACCACCACCTTCCTCAGGGTCACCTCTGCACATCACCGCCCCTAACTTGAAAAACTTCCGATCTCAATCTCCTTGGTGGCGTGACCCTGAGTCCTCTTCCCAACAAAATAAGCAGAAATGATGAAGACCCCAAATTGAAGAAACACATATGATAAAAGTTGATGAAAACCTTAATCGACTAAACCCAGATGAAGAAAACCCCAAATCAACTAAACCCATATGATGAAAACCCTTAATCGGCTAAATCCAAATCAAAGAAACCCAGTTGATGAACGTTCTGCTTCTCAATCTCTTTTTTGAGGTCACCGCCGCCCACACCGAAGGTTTCACATCTTGTTTGTGTATATGAAGAAAATGCATTTTGTGTAGTGTAGTTTTGTGAACAAATAAGGAAAACTAGTTAAGAGTAAAAATATTGGGATGTGTTTTAGTTTTCTGGAAATGAAGAAAATGGGCTGAAAGGAAGAAGTTTGGGATGTGGTTTAGTTTTCTGGGTTGGTTGATAAAAGGTTTAGAGGAACAAGATGAAATGGGTTTCATGATAATAAGAAAGGAATGGAGTGGTTGGCTCTGGTTTCCAAAAAGGAATGGTTGGTGAATAAAAAGTGTAGTGTAAAATTATTGGTTTCTAGGGGTAAATACATTTTTCTTTTTGTTAAATATTTCCTAAGATGGAAAGTGTGTAGATTTGGCTAGGACAACCGAAAAAGGAAAGTGTGTAGATATGGAGGAGACGAAGGGAGTAGTTATTTTGGGGCTTTTGATGACATATTAGGTTAAGACCCCTTTGGGCCGATATGCCAAATATCCTTTAGAAAGACCCAAAATTCAAAGAGAGCTTTTGAGGCCCACGAGACCATGGGTGGCTTTTGGGCCTCGAGGAAAGAGGAAGGAGTTTAGGTTAAGAGTTAGAGATACCAGGGTTTTAGGAAGATATAAATAGGAAGGTATGTCTTCTATTTTTGGTATTCTGTCTATTGCTTACTTTTGCTAAGTTAGCTCTTTTCCCAATACTGACTTGACCATTGCAGAATCTCCCTTCGAATTACTCCGGGGTCTATTTTCCTTGCAGATTCTGGACTGGATTGAGGTGTTCAAATTGTGGGGGCTTGGATCCAGTTCGAGACGCGTCAATTATGTAAGTAAATATATACCTTCCATTTTTTCAATAATTAAGAATTGAAGAAAATATCATGTGAAACGCTAGCCTTTGTATGTTGATTTTATGAATTTATATGTAATCATATATTTCGTGATTAGTTGCAAACATATTTTATTCTTCTAATTCCCATTGATAAAATCTGATTATAATGCAAGTTATAGGAACCTCACTACAACAAATCAATAGTGGAGAAAGGGCCTACTAAAGACGGTTATACTGGACCAGAGAAGACACTTTTCAAGTGCTTCTCTTGCTCCGCCTTTAATCGAAATCAATCAAAACCGGTTCAAAATTTGTCTTTAATTGAGATCTGGCCTTTGAATAGGATCCAAAATAGGTTCCGAGTTCAGAACATATTCCTAGGATTCTAAAAAGAAATGCCGAAAACTTGAGGTTTTTGGCAGCAATCCAAAAAGAACATATACAATGGGGATAAAAAGAACATATGTAACCAAAAATCCTCAAACACAAAACAAGAAACGTAAAAATATTAAACAAATAAACTAAACCTTCAAATATGGAAAGGTACTGAAAAACATAAAAGCAAATCTGGAAACGTCGGGGTAAGGGAGCGGTCTTAGCGGAAAAGAGGAATGAACGGCACCATGGCAGAGAGATCCATGACGGTGGGCTCAGCAGTAGGCTTAATGTCGGTGAGTTCATCGGCATTGAGAGAGCGGTCTTAATGGCGTCGTGGTTTGGGGCGGGCTCAACAGCAACGGCGGGCGACAGAGAATGGTGAAGGCGTTGATCGGAGAGAGAAGGGTTGGAGGAGGTGGCAAATCGGATTAAAAAGAGGGAGAAATTGACTAAGGAAAGAGGGAGTATTTTCTAAAATTTGACTAAGGAAAGAAACCCTTATGGGTTATTTATATATTGGATCATTAAAGGCTACCCATAAAGACGGTTCTACAATAGTACCACTTTTAATCGATTTATACAAAAGGTGGAACTGCCTTTAATTAATTTAAAACTACATTTAAAATGAAAAGGTGACCTGGGAGGGTAGTTCCGACTTTGGAACTTGATTCAGGTCCCCAACAAAGGTGGTTCCTCAACTTGATTTATGTCTTTATTAGAGGCTTTTCTAATAGTGCATAAAAACAAACACTAAATTATCTCATTAGTTACATCAATTATAAAATAATTTCGTCTAACTGTTAGTCGATCTAAAATGAGTGTAGATAAACACTCTGAAGAATGCTAATAATAACTAGGTATGCAATGAAAATTATAGCCTATCAACTTCTCAGTAGAAAACAAACATATAAAGATAATGTATCCTCTCTAACCTTCTCCTTTATTTAGTATTTGCTTTTTGGAGTAATATTTTATGATTATTTTCATTTCAGGTTAATTTTTTAAAAATTCCCATTATAGGGACCTCTCTGCAAAAAATAATTATAAAAATAATACTCTCTCTTTCATCCCCTAATTTCTCACTACGCAAAGAAAGATAATCCACCGAATCCATTAAATCTCAACTTGAAAACACATAAACACCAACCTTTAAAATTGAAAAGTGGTGTAACTCTTATTTTAAAAATAAATGTTCAACATATTTTATTTTACAAACATACATACGTAACATTGAAAACTCACCAATATTCATGTCCCAACATAAAAAAGATAAACATCAATCCATATTAATCAAAACAAAAACTATAAAACTCATTCTGAAAAACACTAATATCAAACAAACTCATCCTTCTACGCTTAATCTTCTCCATATTTTAAATGTGATCCTACTTTCATCGTCCACCTAGCAACATCAATTTGACTTAGCCTCAAATTTGACTGAACATCATCTAAAACATTGTCATTTTCATTTGCTTATTCACTAAAACATCAACAAGAAAAACCTAAACATCAATAAACACTGAAAACATCAAAACTTTCTAATATTGAATGAAGTAAAACGACACAATTAGCCCAAAAAACTCGACAGCAAAATTTGAAAGAATGTTTAGAAATAGGGGAATATACAAATATAGCCCTATATAATTGAGAAAGTGCATATATAAGCCTGAGAAAAATTTAGTGCAAAAATAACCATAACTACTTTATGTAAGTGCAAATATAACCCTAAAGACTATATTCCAACATTGATTAGCCATTTCCGGCCATTGACCAAGCGAAAATGACCAAAATATCCTTTCAGCTTAATACTAAAATTTAAAAGACAAAAATGCCATATACCTCCACCACCTCTGTTGCTACCTCTACCAACAGCTTATCGCCACCCCACCACCACCGCCGTCGCCGCCCCACCACCATCTTCGACCCCTAACACCACCACCAACAACCACCACCAGCCACAACCACTAGCCATCCCACCACCATTGTTCAGCCCCACCAATGCCCAGCCAACCCTCTACCTTCCACCCCCCCCCCCTGCCA
>JAULKM010148058.1:0-17539 GCA_032355605.1 Rubia tinctorum | reverse complement strand
CTGACTCCGAACGCAAAAGTTACGCTGAAAACCGTACCGAACCTTTACGGCGATCCATCGCTTCTTCAATCTTCGCCACCATTCGCCCTGCATCAAAACTGTAAATTTGAAGAAATCAAAATAAAATTTTTGGGTTGTATTAATAGGGTCATAAACCTATCACTCCTAAATGTTACATGATAAATTTTTAATATTGCAACTTAAACCTTTTACCTTTCTATAATTCCAATTCAACCCTGTCTTTCCATATGCCTATTGAAAAACGGTCTTTCCCAAAATTTTGTCAATTTTTTATATAAAAAAAAGCAAAACAAATGTAAATTTCATTGAACCCTCTTCAAAATTCAAATAATACGAATCAATGTTTTTCTTAAACTTAATTTTCTATTCAATGATTGATAATGCATATTTGTGTTGAGCCCCAAATGCCTAGCACAATCGGTCCAAGTTACTTTATTTTATCCACATTGTAGTAACATTTGGGTAATAACCATTGGACCGGCCCATGGAAGAGTTTAAGAATTGCAGCACAAACAAACAAAAGAGTTGCCCTATCTACAATCCTATATAAATGAGAAAGGTAACACTGTATACTTAACTATTCATTCCTAATTTGATAGACAATCTTTTTGATTTGATCGTCAGAGACTCTTCCCCCGGACAACTCCGGAGGCTTTGTCTTGCAAATTCCGGCCAAACGAGAGGCGGATACGGAGGTGGCGATTTGGGGTGCATCAAGTTGGCACGCCCAGTGGGACCGTTTGTCAGATCTACGAATTTCGCTATTCATGTCCGCTTTTACAATAAGCACATTGTGTAGAAGCGAACGAGTCAAAGGTAGAACCTTAGACGCCAGTGAAGAAGTGCAATCTCCTTGTCATGGAAGAAAATGGGGGAAAAGCAAGAAAATCCAGTCTGACCCCCAGTCTCTTCGAGTGTCGGGAACATACCCCCGGTGTCAGTCACGGAGCAGATCCTAACAACGGAAATCCTAGAGGGGTTTTAGATTGAGGCTTCCATGCCCTCAAAGTGAATGGAGGTTAGTGCCGAGCCTCAGGCAAAAGGCTTTGGAATTCCTGCCTCGCAAAGCCAGGCGTATCGGCAACGAGAAAATGAGCCACAATTCATGGAGGCTTCGAAATATTTGCAGGTGAGAGCGGCTACAGGTGCCGCTCGAACCACTTAAGACGCGAATAATGCACCTCTTTTGTCCCAGCAAGATCTGGCGCAATTGGCTCAAACCCTTTGATCTGCTGGTTACCATGTGGAGACCCCAATGCTCTACCAGAGAATGATCTAGCTGGCAGTGGCACCCCCACTCTCGATGCCCCAAACTGTGCAGCTGAGATTCCAACTACAGGCTACCCCGAGGGCATCCTATCCAGCGAATATGGAAATGGGTGCCCAGGATCGACATCAACCAATGTTTCCCATGTTCGGTTAGACATTGGCATATTCAATACCTGTCTTAACTTCTCACATGCCAAATCAGGCGATTCCTCGCCCGGTGGCTTGGCCAACGGGGTGCTAACCCGGTTACGAAAATCAAATGCACCCATATCCTTGACTTGAGATCCCCAATATGACCCTTATCACCAAGGGCAGCAGCAGCGGTACCACAACTTTGCCACGGGAGGACCATGATCTGGATATATAGCTTCGAATCGAACCCCCAGTACTAGATCCCCAGCGTAGATGCTTCTTTTCTGTCAATCCATTATGGAGATATGCGAATGGGAGGCGAGTCGAGTGATGTCCTTGCAAGGGAGCTGGATAGGCTGATTGGGCCCTAGGGTCGTGTCGCAACCTCTCCTTTCAGTTTAATAATCTTGGAAAATTGGTGGCCCAGCAACGTAAAACCACCCAAGGGTCTTCCTACATACATCGGAGACACGGACCCCCACAAGTTCATACAAAACTTCCTCAGTCTGATGAATTCGAGGGACTTCAACGAACAACTAACGTGTAAGCTGATAGAGAGCTACAATTGAGGGAAAGCTCAAGAGTGGTTCAATAAACTAGGCAAGGGGTCGCTGCATTCCTACAGAGACTTTGGAAGGGCCCTGCTGAGCCAATTATTCCAAAAGAAAAGAATTACTAAAACCTTGATCGAACTTTACCCAAGCAAGCAGCGGTCCAGTGAGTCAACGGAAGCATTCTACCATCAATATGTAGATGAGAGTCTCGGTTTAATAAACTGCACCGAGGATGGAGTAATCCTTGGCTACATGAATGGAATGTCTAACCTTAACATGTATAAAAAGCTGGTCTCGAAGACACCGAAAACCTTGCAGCAGCTCCAAGAAATTGTGGAACAATACTCGAAAATTGAAGAGGCTACGAAGTGGAAAAGAGAGGGGGATAGGTGGGGTGAAAATAGTTTTAAGGCCTCAAAATCAAAATTGAAGAGGTCAGAGGCCTCGAACAGAGGCTTCGAAGGATACATCCCTCAAACAAAGTCACAAACGGAAATACACTCCAACTACAAGGGGTTATTTCGGGTTCCCCTCCTGACAAGGACTTTCCCAGAAAAAAGGGATTTGCCAAAGTTCTGCGATCATCACAAGGAGCCTAGACATGATCCAAATGAGTTTATCCATCTAAAGAGGGAAATTGACGAATGTGCAATGGAGGGTTTACTTCAGGACTATGTCGAACGTCTAAGGGGAGAAGGATCTTTGAAAATAAAAGGAGGTCGTTGCAGCTGGAAACCCTACAAAATGGTATCCGATAGAGGTGGCCATGACTAGCAAGGAAACAACGGGGATCGAGCTGAAAATCAGCCGAGAGAGAATGGCAGACCCGACCAGAAGGCTAGGGCAGATAAAAATCGAGGTGATAGGGCCAATATGGTAATCAATTTCATCAATGGGTGATGAGTGACTAGTTCTCAAACACCATCATCAAAGCCCAATCTCGATATCTTGGGGTGTTTATCGGTCCAAGACCGGATCAGACCAGACCGAAACCAGAATCATAAAAAAACTTGGACCGAGGACCGGACCAGTTAGAGATTATTTAGGATCGGGACCGGACCGGAATTATTTCAGTTTTGGATTGGTATGGACCGGATTTTAGTAAACTTTATTCTTCTACAAAATTATTTTGGTGTTGAAAAAATTCAATCAAAATTTTGTCTTTAAAAGATGGTAAACTAGAAGTTATTGGAAAATTGTTACCTCAAAATATGGAAGAATACTAGCTCATCGGAAATAAATCTAAAATAGTATATAAATTTAAATTATATATACATAAAAAATATGTATAAGACTAAGTTACCGGTCCATCAGGTCCGAACCGAAAAATTAGGTCTTGGACCGGACCGGACCGGAACCTGGAATCCTAAAAAATCTTGGACCGAAGACCGGACCAAAATTCTATATATCCGGTTCCAGTCTTTATATTCCGGTCCGGTTCTATCCATTTATCATGTCGGACCAGTTCATGAACACCCGTACCGGTATCTGCCCCCAGGAGAACCCAGGCAGAAAATATTTAAACCCGAGGAAGTCATAACTTTCTCAGAAGCAGACCCAGTACCAAGTCGAACCCCCCATACGGACCAGATGGTGATCCACGCCACAATCAGAGATTTCTATGTTAAAAGGGTGTTCATAGACCATGGTAGCAAAGTAAAAGTGATATTCTCAAGCTGCTTCGATCAACTGGGACTGGATTTACTGGGAAAACTTGCTCGCCTTGGGAGTCATAAACCTCCCAGTCAAGGTAGCATATGGTGATAAAGAAGTGACCATCGACTGCAGCTTCACCGTGATCGATGCCATATCCCCTTACAATGTGATATTGGGAAGGCCCTGGATGTGCCAGGCTCGAGCCATATGGCCCCTACCATTTAACGATGAAATTCCCCCACAAGTGGATATAAGTCATAGTCGGCAGCTAGAAGCTCCTTGGAAATAACCCTGAAGGAAGCAAAGAAGAGGGATAGAGTGGCTTCGATTAACGGAGAGGTCAGACCCACGGACATCGAGCTGCTAGCCGTTTGATCACAAGGAATAGTAGCCATGAGAAAGAAGATACCACCTGCAATGAGGGAAAAACTAAAGGGTCTCCTCGATTAACATGCAGATGTATTTTCATGGACTAAGATCGACGTCACAGGAATGCCCGAGCAGTTGATAGTTCACAGGCTGACGTTGACCCCACCCAGAAGCCTGTCAAGCAGAAGAGAAGGTCGTTCACCCCTGAAAGAGCTGGAGCCATAAAGGAGGAAGTCTAAAAACTTTAGAAAGCTGAGGTAATCGAATAGGTGTTCTTCCCATAATGGCTAGCAAACCCTGTTATAGTCCCCAAGCATGACAGCGCTTTGTGAATGTGCATAGCTTTCACTGATCCAAAAAAAGGTTGTCTAAAAGATAGCCATCCCCTGCCCTCCATCGACATGCTGGTAAAATCCGTAGTAGGATTTGAATTCCTAGCTTTCTTTGATGCCCATAAAGGCTATCAACAAATACTTATGGCGGAGGAGGATAAGCAGAAAATGTCGTTCATCACAGACGTAGGGACACTTTGTTATAAGAAGATGCCATTCGGCTTAAAAAATGCAGGGGCAACCTACCGAAGATTGGTCAACAAGCTCTAGCTAGATTTCGAAGAAACCTTCTGAAGACTCTGAAGCATAAACCTGAATCTGAACCCAACTAAGTGTGTGATTGGAGTGGGAGCATGAAAGTTCTTGGGGTTTATGGTCTCTGAAAGGGGGATCAATGTGAACTTGGGAGAAAGTTGAGGCTTTAATAAGCATGAGGCCCCATCGATCCATCAAGGACGTCCAGATACTTACAGGATCACTGGTTGTGCTCACTTGATTTCTCTCAAAAGGTGCTAAAGAACACCTGTCATTCTTCAAGGTGCTTCGAAAGGCCAAAAAAAATTGAATGGACGCAGGAGTGTGACCAAGCTTTTATAGATTTAAAAGAGCACTTGTGTAGCTTTCCCGCCCTCATGAAGCCAGAGAAGGGGGGAGATTTTTACTTGTACATTTTGGCCTCCCCTTTGGCAATAAGTGCGGTCCTTGTGAAAGAAAAGAAAAAAAAATGCAGGACCCCATCTACTTTGTGAGTAAGGCATTACATGGCCAAGAAAATCATTACACCGCCCTCAAAAAACTAATCTTGGCCCTAGTCCATGTTGCAAGATGGCTCTAGACGTACTTTCAAAGCAATAAAATCATCATGCTAACAAGTCACCCAATCAGACAGGTGTTTCTCAAACCAGACGTATCGAGATGAATGATGTAATGGGTAATCAAACTCGGTAAACATGATATCCAGTTCCACCCAAGAACAGCCATCAAGGGCCAGACCTTGGCAGATTTCATCGTCAAAACCACATTACCAATTCCGGTTGAGGATGACAAAGAGTTCGAGGAAATGTGGTAGCTATGTGTCGATGGGTCTTCCTATTCAGGAGGGAGTGGGGCAGGGATCCTTCTTACAAGGCCCGAGAAAAAATTTTATCCCTACGCTCTACACTTTGACTTCAAGGCCATAAATAATGAAATGGAATATGAGGTACTAATCACTAGACTTCGACTCGCTAAAGACCCATGGGTTCGAAGTATAAAAATTTATAGTGATTCCCAAATCGTGGTTCGGCAAGTCAAGGGGAATACGAGGCTAGGGAAAGGAGCTTACAACGTTATTTGGAGGTGGTAAAGCCTCTCCTCCGACATTCCACCGTTACACCCTGACTCAAGTCCCTGGTGAAAATAACCACAAGGCTGACGCCTTGAGCAAGCTAGATTTGTCAGACTCAGACTTGTAGTCACATGGGCGTTTGATGGTGGAGACATTGAACAAATGCAGCTTTGAAGAAGAAACAACAGTAATGATGGTGGAAGAAGAAAATTTAAGGATAACACCAATCTTGAACTACCTTCGAGATGGTAACCTTTCGGAAAGAGCTATCGAAGCAAGAAAAATTAGATTGAAAGATCCCAAGTATGTAATCCACGAGGATGTTTTCTATCGATGAGGTCACATGCAACCACTTCTTTGATTCGTGGCCCCCATGAAGTTGACTACTTAATATACGAGACCCACAAGGGAGCATGCGTGAGTCACTAGGGGGGCTCGATCGATTGCCAAAAAACTCCTTCTAGAAGGGTATTACTGGCCCAAAATGTTCAATGAAGTTAACAAGCACATCCAATCTTGCCATCAAAGCCAGCAACATGCACCAATCACCTATGTTTCCCAAGAAGAAATTATGAACATAAATAGCTCATGGCCATTTGACAAATAGGGGATCGACCTTGCAGATCCCTTCCCATAAGCACCGATCTACCTTCGATTTCGGATTGTGGTCGTAGATTACTTCACGAAGTGGGTCTAGGCCGAAGCCTCAATTGCTATAAAAGGGGAGGCGGTGATTGGATTCTGCTGGAAGAACATCATTTGTCATTTCGGGATCCCTCGAACCATCATAACTGACAATGGATCTCAATTCGTTAATGACCCATTCTAAAGCTGGTGTAAACAATACAAGATCCGCCAGAGGGTCACCAGCGTGTACCACCCCCAAGCCAATGGGCAAGTGGAGGTTATGAATCAGACCATGGTCAATGGCATCAGGCCGAGACTCAAAGGGGCAGAAAAAATCAGATCAATGAATTTCCTAGCATGCTTTGGTCATATCGAATGACAGAATCCTATGCTACGGTAATCCCGACTGAGATAAAGTTCCTACCTTCTGAAGGTTTTCTATAAGCAAAGAAAACCAGGAGGTCAATGATGAGCAGTGCCGATTGGGCCTATACCTTCTCGAGGAAAAAAGAGAAAGAACCTCCCTCCACGAGGCTAAGGTGAAGGAAAAAATCAAGCAGTATTATGACCGGAGGATCCAGAAAATATTGTTCTCTCTAGGAGACCTCGTAATGAGGAAAAATGAAAAAATATGGAGGGAACCATAAGGCAAACTGGGAAGGACCCTACCAAGTCGTCGAAGCATACCCTGGAGGTAGTTATGAACTGGAAACACCCTAAGGTGAGTTGATTCCTCGTAGATGGAACATCTCAAATCTTTGGAGGTACTAATCCCCTAAATCTCAATAGATCTGGTAAGGGCAAGGAGTAGCTCACTCGAAAATAGCTATAGGTCAAGGAATACCTTCGAATGAAATACTTGTTGTAATTCGAAAAAAAGTTCCCAATCCTTATTTACATATCTATTGAAGTGTGTTTCTTTAAAATATTACAATTTTCTACTAAGTACAAGAATATACAATAATTTGAGGAGTTGTAAAACCCTCACTCTCCTTAATAGGAAACATCGAAAACTCGAAGGACCTCCATGGCCTGTTGCGCGCTTAGGGTCAAAATCCCCTTTTACATGTATGAGCACCAAGAATAAAAACATTGTGAAAACTGGAAAGGTCTCCACGTCCTATCGAGTGATCGGGGTCAAAATCCCCCTTCACATGTATAAGCGCTAAGGTTAAAATCTTTGTAAATGATTGAAAGGCCTTTGTGGCCTGCACAACACTTGGGGTTACAATCCCCTTCGAAAATACATGACAGTCCAAGGGACGAAAACCCTTGTCGACTGCTTGGGGTCGAAATCCCCCTCGCATATATGAGGGGTTTTAGGACCAAAATCTGTGTCAAGCGCTCGGGCTTGAAATCCCCTTCGAATATACAAGCGCCCATCGAGCGCTCAGGGTCAAAATTCCCTTTGCATAAAATACCTGGAACAAATCCTTGTAAATAACCAAAAGGCCTCCATGGCTTAGTAAAAACTAGGGAATCAAGTACCTTAGAGAAAAAATACACTAGTTCTCGTTTACCAAGTAAAAATCTTAACATTTTTTATTCAATCATACAAAGTTCCATAAATGGCTTACAAGTGAGGGGTCCGAGCCCTCACATACATATGATAAAAAATTACAATATCTCAATACAATAAACAAAGTATTTACTACATACAATAAAAGGCTATGGGTAGATTATATCCTCTAAAGGGATAGAAGAGTCCTCCATGCCCTCAGATTTGATGGGGGCCATGGCCGTTAGAAAATCCTTTATTAGATTCGGTGCCTCCCTTTCTGGATCAGCCATTCCTTGCACTTGGGATGAGCTTGATGGTCCCCCTACCGAGTTTCAAAGCCTCTGAGAGAGGGGAACATCCTCAGGATCTTCATCCTCCTCAATTATCTCGATCGCTATGTTGGAAGAGTCCCCTTGAATGTTGATTGGGGCACCCCACGGCTGATGCTGGTCGGAGGGAGCCCTCTCTGAGTTAGGGTAGATCCTGCACAACCCTGATGGGCTCATAAACTCGGGGCTTGCACCCCTTGAGTAGAGCTGGCTAGCTATGTAGAGGGCCCGGAGGATGACCCCCTTTTTGGTCCATCGGTGGACCTAAGCGAGAAAATACATAGTCGATCCTTGTACAAGGTTCGAAAGAACGCAGACCCTGGGAGCTTGAAGTTGCACTATTCTGAATTCCTTATATTTCTTTTTCGGGGGAGACTCGAAGCCCCTTGCTTCTTACTCCTTATGTCCTTCAGCCATACTTCAGACTCGTCATAGGCCTCACAATACTTAGGGTGATTTTCAAGCTCCTTATGTTTCATGATGTCCAAGGTTTATTGAAGGTATGACTCAAAATTATCAATGAGGGTAGGCACCACCATTCCGTGCCAAAGGCAGTAGGCTCGAATACTGTCTTTATAAGCCTTGAATGTGCTTTGGTGCTCTTTGGCATCCTCTTTGAGCCATTCCCATTCTTGATAAGCAACTAAGCATAATTGCTTGATTTGGATAACTGATTTCACTAAGTCCTCAACCTGAGCTGGAAGCTCTTGGCTCATTCTTTTCCAACCCTCAAGCTTGGAAATGGTCTCCTGAACGACGTCACGAAGAGCCTTGGCATCTGCTAAATGTTTTTGAGCTTCAAGATTGTAGTGAACCATAGCCGTCTGGGTGATCGAATAAGATTCTCTACCGGATAACTTAAATGCCTTAGCCGCGCTCAGACACTCTTGAGTCAAGCTAAACCCTGGGTCGGTGGTCATCTCGGTAAGAAGTTAGTTGTTCCAGTTGAGGAGGAGTTTGTGGTTTTCATCTAACCCATCCCAGGAAGCAGCTAAGAGATCCCTCTCCTCCCTTAAATGAATTATCTCATTGAGAAAACCCCTTTGACTCTCATGCCGACATCTCTTACATAATGCCAACTCTGCCCTTAGACAATTTAGCTTGCCAAGAAGATCCCTTTGAGCCTTGTGGCGACCGATCCGCCATAACGCTAACTATTCCTTAGCATCTTAGAGTTCTTTTTGAGGCGGGGGGCTCGACACCAGTACTGCCCAACTGCTATTCGATGGTCCTATGCCCACTCTTCGACTTTATGATACCACTTCTTCATCACTTGTAAATAGAATTCAGAGATAGACCCCCTTTAAGGGGAGCAGTAAGGAACTAGAGATAAACTCTAAAAGAAAGTAAAAACATACAAGTAAGTAAAAACACACAAGTAAGAAAATTTAATTTCAATAACGATGAGCTCGAAGAAAAAGAGGTACAAAAGATAGCCTAGAATAATTCCTAGGGAAAGCTCATACATTTTCATTCCCTCATACGCCACACTCTGATGGCTCTGGGTGAGGGGTGCTTGAGGTGGAAATCCTGCGCCTGGGCTTTGTCCAAGTCAGGGGGTTCTGCTCTCTCCATTCTCTGTCCTCATCCAAGTTAAAAGCACAAATTTCCTCCTCGGTGAAAAACTGATCGGAGGCCATGAATTGCTCGAGCAGTGGAAACTTGATGCCACCATCTTGAATAGACTTCCACCAAATATGGTTGAGCTGGGAGGACCGAATGACATTTTTATGCACCTCCAATATGGTAGAATATTCAGCCGGCAGGTCCTTGCTCATAGAGGTGGAGAGGGCATTTTTAGAAAGCCCCATGCAACTCCCGGACAGGGAGGAGAAAAAAAAGCGCGGAACCCCTGGGTATTCACAAGATTGTTGGTGCAGGCCTCAAGAAGGGAGGCTTGCTTCTTGGTGGAACAAAAGCCCTTCAGCCGGGCATTCTCGCTGGTCAGAGTCTCGACGGACTTCTCAGACTCCAGTAGCTTCTTCCTGAGCACCTCCGATTCCTCCAGCTTCTCTCGAATCTCATTCGGCTCCTTCTCATGCTCGGAGTTAGCATTCTCTAGCTTATGTTAAAGCTTCATCACCTTGACAACATTGGCCGTGGAATCATTGGCCATACGTGCCTTCGCCAAGAAATCTCGGAAGACAGAGTCGAGGGCCCCACAGTGGCCGCCATCCTCATGGTCTCCTTGGTCGAACATGCCTCCGGGAACAGGGGCTACAGTTTGAAGAACCCTCACGGTCCCTTTTGGTGCTGGTCGCAGACCTCTCGTCCATCTTGAGATTTTGAAGCACCAGAGGGGGAGGGTCTTAATAACCTCTTCATAAGAAATTTCCTCCTCCGACAACGAGACTATCTCGACGAATTCATTGCAGAATCCCATTAAAAAAAGAAGGGGTGGTGGGTTAGTAAAATAAGTGCAAAAATAATAACGTAAAATTAAAACCAAAACTAAGGTGCCGCAAACACCTTCGTACAGTGGGGGGGATCTTTAGAAGAGGCCTCAACAATTTTAGTAGCCCCCTGGTCTTTGAGCACGACGGGCCCAACCTCTGAAATGGGCTCTAAGGGCTACGAAGGGCCATAAAATTTGGCCTTCTTTGGTTTTTTTGGAGCCCCTCCTCTTCTCCTTTTTGGGATTGCTGCTCTCACCCTCTCTCTTCTTCCTCATTTACTACTCAGCAGAGGGGACATTTGAGGAGTCGGTAGAGGGAGAGCCTTAATAAGAACCGAGTCCTGGCCATAAACCCACTTTTCATAAACCTTTGACTGTCAGGTGTAACCAGACACATTTTTCTCATAGGCAGGGATGTCTACGGATTCACCCAGAAACTTGTCCCTATCCACGACTACACACTCTAGAGCGGAATAATTAGAAATGTTCTCAAACCTGGGTTTCGAGTTCCACCTCGAGACATAATAGCACATGGCCTCACTATCAAAAGTGTAAATCGGAGACTTGTGCCAGTCCTAGCAATTCAAAGAAATTGTAATCGGGATATACGAGAATCTATTACTAAGATTTAAGATCCCCTTAATCTTCGTATCATTATGCACTATGTCCTTGCTACGATAAAGGTAGTAAAGGGACCTAAAGAGTTCCTAGCTAGGGGTGATTCCTAGATTTTCACACTGGGTCATAATCGCCGTAACATAGAGTATGTCGTTCGAATGGAGTTGGGACAAATTGATTTGATGCTCCTCGAGAATCTGAGAGATGATAGGGGGAAGGGGAGAACAAAGCCCAAACCTAAAATGGCCCTCATAAAAAGCACACCTCCCGGACCTAGGTTTCTTGGGGGTTTCGTCATCTCGAAGGACCTCCAATCTCAAGTCCTCGGGAACCTTGTCAACCGACGAGAGGGTAGAAACCAGATGAAAAATTTCTATGGGAATTGGTTGGGGGCTCTCGATCACATGGGTTGAAATCTCCTCGTAGATGAAGCATCAACCCTCATACTCCCTCTGAATATTCACCTCCCTATGAACCCTCTCCCTCAAAGTGACCCACTTGCAGAAAAAATCCCAAGGCGACGCCGGACAACTAACCAAGGTCTCCCTGACCCCCCGGTCGGACGAATTAGAACCGGAGGCCGAAGAAGAAATGGCGCCATAACTTTGAAGGCGATAGTTTTTCAATTCCGCCAGTAGGAGGAATGGCCAGAAAATGGGCCAGAATAGCCCCTCCACCCAAGGTTGTTTTCGACATTGGGAAATGAAAAAAAGGCTAAACAAGAGGGAAAAGGGAACTTACTGGTGGAATTGGCCGGAGTTCTCTAGGAAACAACGGGAGCTCTGAAAGGTGGAAGAAAAGGAACGACTTGGAAGATTTGGGTGAAAAGTAAATAGAGACCCTTGGAAGAGGTATATATAGAACAATAAAAAGTTAATGATTGCCTCGGTCCGCCAAACATCAAGGGAGAATATGGTTAATGGGCCGCGTGGGCAAAAGATTCCCGAAATTAATGGGAAAAGTGGCGTGTGTGGAATCCAGCATGGACCTCAAGCGCTCAAAGGCGTGAGTGAGAATTATGCCCCTCATGACTTTTCCACTTCTCTTGTCGAAGCCCTCTTGAAAATAAGAGATCGCAGCTCCCCTATTCCTTGCAGTCAAAGCCCCAAGGTTCCTTGTAAATAGACGGATTTGAGGGAAGACTCGTGACCCTTAGTCTATAATTTAAAGTAGAAAGCTGATGATCGAACCCTCCACAAATAAATCCATTCAAAGATCGGACCCAAATGTCAAGCACATCAGGCCCAAGTTACTCTATTTTATCCACATTTTAGTAACCACTGGGTAGTAACCATTGGGCCGGCCCAGAGAATAGTTTAGTACTTTCAGCACAAGCAAACAAAAGGGTTGCCCTATCTACTATCCTATATAAAGGAGAAAGGTAATACTGCATACTCAACCATTCATTCCTAATTTGATAGATACTGTTTCTGACTAGATTGTCGGACACTCTTCCCCCCTGATAATTCCGGGGGTTTTGTCTTGCAGATTCCAACCAAATGACCAGCGGATACGACGGTTTGGGTCGCATAATTGATTTTATATCTCTCTAGTTCCAGAAAATAATTACGATATCTCTTTCGCATAGAAATTTTTTATTAACTTAATTTACATAAGAAATTATAATATATTTTAGAATTAAATGTGAATAAATTCTATAAATTCATTCTAATTTATTTATTTATTACATTTATTAAATCAGAATAACTATTTATTAGAAAAATAAAAGAAATTAAATTAAATTTTAATATATATATATATATTCAAATTATAAAATTGCTTCTATATTCAAATGAATGTTTATGATTTTTTTGTAAGGATTTCTGTTATTAATTGTTAACATGTAAAAATGATATTTAAGGTGCCGTTGATATGGTGCAGAATCGGAGGGTTTCTCCTTTTCTCATTAAGACTAAACCCCAATAACAAATAACAACGCCATCGATAATTATTGTTGAAATATGCAGAAAAACAATTTTCAGCTCTTTATATAATTATTCAAAAACATATAAAATTAAGAAGGAAAAGGAACACCAAGCTACAATATCATACTACATTTATTCCTTCCAGCTACCAATTTTAATTGGCTGGGTAATTCCATTGCTAACATAGAAACCATCTTCTTTGATTGTCCAGTAACACTTGGCGTATTCATATGATTTTTCGAATGAGCAATAATCCGACACAATAAATTCATCTAAAGCTCTAATTGTTTATACTTTTAACTTTTATTCCATAGGAATCGACAATCATATTGAGATCTTTTAATTTCTTGGAAATACTATAACCAATCTTCCCCTGGCTTCAAAAATCTAAAACCGCGATCATCATTTGTAGACCAACAATGGCCTCCAGTACTATTCGGCAGTAAATTCACCACATGGATTTCACCGATGTTCTTTCTGATGACATGATTAGAAACTAACAAGAATGACAAAAGTATAATGATAGAAAATATTCTTTTTTCGTTATTCATTTTTGAGACGTTTCTCTAGTTGTGATATATTTTATTTTTATTTTTTCTTTATATAGATAGTTGATAGCTTGATAAGGTATAATATTTTAACACAAATCACACTTCCTATACTAGATCCCGGATTGAGTTAATCAAAGTAGAGTGTAATGCTAACTCACATGTCATCTATGGATTAGGAAATAACAGCTTCTGGAATTCAAACTGGCTAGGAAATGGTGCTTTATTTTATAAATGGCATGAAGATATTGACCTGCCTTTTTCATGATATTACTATATCTTAATTTATAAATGACAAACAATCATACATAACCTTCTTGGAGCCTCATTTGGCTACCAATGATATTCTTTTGTTGTAGGAATATGAGCTTGAAGCCAACCACGAAGATAGACTTATCTGGAAACCAGTAGCCAATGGAAACTTTATCACTGCATCTGCTTACAGGACTTTCAGGCAGAGAAGACCAACAGTGGCTTCACTCAACCAAGTTGGAGCAAAAAATGGCAGGGAAGTTATCAATTTTCATGTGGAGATTGATGAGTTTACTTTTACCATTTGATGACATGTTAATCAAAAAGGGTTTCTCTATTGCTTCAAAATGCATTAATTGTGACAATTCTGACTCTATTCAACATTTTTTTAATGAATGTCATCATACTACTTCAGTTTGGACTTCTGTGCATAACCTTATTGGGATTAGGGACAGAATTTTTAATTCTATTTGGGATAGAATATCCTTCTACCTTACTTTTCAAGGCTCAACAAAAAATCAGAATTAAATAGTGAGGATTTTTTCTATCACGACATTACGAAATCTGTGGAAAATGAAAAAAAGAGTATATGAGGTAGATAGCTGGAATACTAACTCTGTGATTCTAAACATTAAAAATGAGGTTAAACACTCCCTGTAAGCTAATCCTTTAACTGCAGATTTGAATGAGGAAAAATTCAGGGTATCAAGAGATTGTGTCATGTTCTTTAAAAGGAAAAGAAGACCTCTTTGCAGGCTTAGGATTAATTACTAGAGATAGATATGGGAATTTCATCAATGCACATTCAGAATCTCAATTAGCCATTTACCCCTTACACTCAGAACTTCTTGCTATCCACTTAGGACTCAAACAAGCCAGGAAACTAGGTAATTATTCAGTCCAAACTGAATCGGATTGTAATTTAGCAATCCGATTCATCACAAACCCAACAAAAGCTCCACGGAAGCTCTACTCTTCGTGTTGTAACATAAATGAAGTATTAATAAGTTCTAAGGCAAGCCTGGCCTTTACTAAGAGGGAGGATAACCTTGCAGCTGCTTTTTTAGCTAAGGAAGCTCAAAATTTGAATAATCAAGATCTATCATGGCATAATTTGAAAAAAGATCTTAAAGGAATTATCTTAATGGATAGAATATATATTCCTAGCCTTAGAATTAGGATTAGATGATATCATTATAATGGAATACAACAACATTAGCAGATTTATCCTATAACTATTCAAGGAATGATACTCCAATATTCTCGGATACAGATTTAAACATCATGCTAGCTTATAAATGTTGATTTTCTCTTTCAGAATCTAACCTTCTGTTGGTGAATTCATGCTCTTTCTGGTGAACTCCTACTGGTGTACTCGTGCTTTCAAGATTTTGATGTTGCTCCTCTTTGGAAATCATGATAGACCTTGTCATAGTGATCTAACCTTCTGCTGGTGAACTCATGTTCTTTCTGGTGAACTCCTGCTTGTGTACACGTGCTTTCAAGATTTTGCTGCTGCTGCTGCTCTCTAGGAATCATAATAGACCTTGTCGTACTGTACTCATGTTATTGCTGAAGCTGTCCAACTTGTCGTAATGCTGAAATGCCTCGCGATTTTGTTACTGCTCATCCTTTTTTTTAGAACATCTTCTTCGGAACCTAAATACACTACTTGGTTCAGGTTTCATACCAATCCTTTTTGTGACTTACATCGATGTGATCTCCCTCTTAGCATTTCATCTTCTCTAGTATGATCTTATTGAATATCTGGCATGAATCGATTAACACGAGAAGTAGAGATCGATTACAGGAAACATATCCAAATAGACCACTAGAGAATTCTCAGATTAGCGCAATAGATTCAGGATCAACTATTATGTATTACCTTAACTGCTCTATTTTTTTGTACATCCTTAAGGGTTTGGAGAGCCCAATACATATCTATCATCCACCAATGGTGGATGCTTTAAATTAAAAAATAGGCTATAAGATTTTAAAGTTTATAAGAAAATTACCATCTATAATCTACCAAACTAATTCTATAAGATAACTATCATTTATAACTTTTCCTACAAAGAAAGAAATGATTTCCTTATCATATCTCTTTTTCAAAAGTCAATGAAATTTTTAATACCATAATTAATGAGATAAACTGAATTTGTTGCATTCTAAAATTTTCAAATTCGCATGAGTATTACTTTATATTGTGATAATCGTTATATATAGTGAATGGAACTTCTTACATCATCACAAATTAAGATTCTTAAAATAATATCAAAATGTAATTGCCTGAATCTTGAGCATTAATTTACTATATGCTCTCATATTCAAATTAAGTGGTAGTTTAATTACAATAATTTTATATTATGACATAGAAAGATATCTAAAAAGTATAAGCAAAATATGTTTGACCCCACCCCTCTTCCCATTTTTTAATGTCCTGTGTCAATTTTCATCAATAATATTTAAGTAATTCAGATTGTAAATTAAAATTCCACACATCTTTATAGGTATAAATATTATTATATCAGATTTTCACCTTTATCGTAATATTATTACACTTCTAATTTTGATTTTAAGTTAAAAGTGCAAATATAATTTTACAAAAATAAAAATGTGTCAAAATAACCCTAACTTTATAACGAATTATGCCATTATAACCTTTTGTCCTAATTTTGTTGTGACCGAAGAAATTGGGAGTTGACTAATTCTGAAAGGTAAAAGATGAAATTCTTTTCCCCTAACTACCCCTGAACGACCCGCTCACCACCTCGCCGATGCCTGCCACCGCTCGCTGAAAACTAGGCAGGGATGGATTTCAAGAATCCCGGAAGCCACTCTGGAATTTCCCGGCAAGTCACCTCCTAGGAACAGCTGTCGTACCACCCATCCAACGGAATGATGCCCTGGGTTCCACCATTCTAATGGCGGCGCAACCCCACCTCCCCAAACTGCTCCACCTCTTCCTTCTCCGAGAAACGCCACAACAACACCAACCTTCCAAAATCAAACGACGTGGTCGAGCTCCCGCTCTTCCCCCTCCCTCTCGCCCTCTTCCCCAACGCTATTCTCCTGCTCTAGATCTTCGAGTTCTGCTACCATATAATGCCTGCAAACCGACCTCTGCTTCAGCGTTGTCCAGCACGAGCACCTTGTCGGCGATCGGTTCTTCCTCGTCTGCAAGGGCGAGGCCAAGCTGGCGTCCAGGGTTACATTGACGCATACGTAGAAAAATGTTAGGGTTATTTTTGCATTTTCTCATTTTGCAAGGTTATATTTTGCAAGGTTATATTGACACATTTTTTTATACTTTCAACTTTTTATGTATTAAGAGAGTATTAATTATTTTTTTTATGTATTAAGAGAGTTTGTTTTGCACGTCAGTATAGAAATTATGGAAGAAAATGGAGAGTATACAACAAGTAATATAATTAAACCAAGCAGGAGTATCTGACCATTCTTTACTTATAGTCAAAGGATGAGAAACGAAGTATTCATGACCATATTTTGATGGCTCATGAGCCTGTAAGAGGCTATCACAGGAAGACAGGTGGGAGGAGATGTACTCAGGATATCCTAGGATAAATATTAAAACCCAGGATAAATATTAGAGTCCGTCTCTTGAAAGACGGTCTTTCCATAAGTCATGGAAAAACCAAGGTTTAAAGTGTAAATTAGAAGAAA